>JXCR01096298.1:117520-146827 GCA_002079205.1 Phalaenopsis hybrid cultivar | reverse complement strand
AGAGATTCAAACATGACAGGCATTATTGGTAAAAACTGCTAAGAGTATTACTAATTTTTTCAGCATTGCCATTCAAAACAAGATCTAGAGCACTTCCATACTTCTGATATCTTAAAAGTTATAAATTCAACATTTATAACACAAAATATACTGATTAAAAATAAAAACAAAATATAAAACTGCAATGAAACTATTCAGCAATAGCGATATGCTAATTGCAAATGAGACTACTAAATCAAAAGCAAACATACCAATTTGATCTGGGCTTTCACTGTAGCTATTAGGTGGGTATAATCTTCTATTTGTCTGCCAAAAAAAAGAAATATGTTAAAATAGAAACAAACACAACTTTTTTGTTTTGATTTTTTTAAAATATCAAAGACAACAAAACAAGATTCCCAATTTTTCTCATTTGATGTATACAATATTGAGCCAATAACTACACATCAATCCCAATAGCTAAACCAATGTCCTCGCTAACTACTTGTGCTGAAAAAATGATACAATCTAGCCAATCAGACCCCTTACAATGAGATATTTGATTGTCCCCGAATAGTATCATCGCCCCTCTCTGCATTTACAATGATTAATTTCATAAGGATAACACAAACTGCTCAAATGTCTCCACCTTCTCAATAACGGGTGAAGTTATCACATCTCTATCATTGAGCAAAAGGAGAACGCTCCAAAATCACACCCATGTCTCCACCTTCTCAATAACGGGTGAAGTTATCACATCTCTATCATTCTCGCATGATCAGTAACTCAATATCTTTTCGGTTCATCACAAGAGCATCTTCCTCTCGATTTATAAAATCTCAAACTGATAAAAAACTATTACACCGAAATTCTTGAATCAAAACCAACAATTTGACTAAAGCTGCTATTTCTTATATTTTAGATATCAATGGGGAAAGATTATTATATTTCTTCTTCTTGGGTCATCCTAGAGGTATATAGGAAATAAAACATTTCCTCGAGAATATTATATTTGATAGAAATATTTATGGAGCTACATTAATTTCTTTAAAATGTATTGAAATCCAACATAGTTTTAATGAGATAAATAAATTTATTGCTTATAGTAAAACAACTATTCATAGAATTATAAATAAAAAAGAATGAGGCCGTACTCCATATCAAATAAACACAATCAAATATATAAAATCATAATCTAGTTACCCAAAAACTATTTCTTTTAATTATTCAATTTATATTGAAGGTATGAATAAAAATTTTTGTTATTAATCATAGAAGAAAACATTCATGGATGTTCCTAATGATGATTGAAATCTTATCCAATGAAATACCACATTGGTTCTTGTTGATTTTCAGAATTAAGCGGAATTATTTTATTGATACGAAAAGGAGATATAATACCCTTACATGAATCTTAGAATAGNTAAATTCAAATAAGATTCATTGATCTCTTAAAAAATTATCTTGATCAAGATAAACTAGATCCATTAGTGAATTATTTAAGGTTTTAAAGCCTAATCATACAAATCTATTTTTTAGCTATAAATAAATATTATTTAAAAATAATAAATTATGTGCATTTGATGCATGTGAAATTTAAAATTATAGTTTTAAATATAAAATCTTAAATTTCAAAATAAATATGAGGGAAGTTTGCACATTTTGCAGTGATCATTTTGAATCAGCCTCAAAATATTTTGACCAAATTATATCTGATAATTTTAAGATAAAATTGGCATAATGCATTATAAGACATCTAATACTATGTGGTCCAATGTATAATATAGTAGTTGAAAATAAAATGAAAAACTTCAAAATAAGATGAAAATTCTAGAACAAGCTCAAACACACAAGAATTTAGCTCTAGAGCTAAAAGAACAAGAATTCAGATTTAAGGTCAATTTGGAATGCATTTCTTACCACTTCGCTTTCAACACCAACACCCTTTTTTTTCTATTATTTACTTATTATTTTTAAGAAAATTCTGTGATAAAAATCTATATTTTACAACATAATCTACTGAAATTTGATGACAATAATCAAAATTTTCAAAAACAATATATATTTATAATATCCCCCATCTTAAAAAAAGNTCACCCTGTGCTCGAATAACCCTGCAACAAAAGCAGAACCAATGGCAGACCCAAGAAATATCAGAAGCCCTGTTTGCGTCTGCCCCTTAACTAACCTCACTGACCGCAGAAAAGCCCTCGGTCCTGAAGCGTCCTCCAATACAGATATCACAATAGCAATATTGCATACTATAATAGTATGGGCATAAGCCACCGAAAACCCTAAAACTGTAAGCAATGCTGGATACACAATGATCTCTGGAGGATAACCCAATACAGCAAGTGAATTGCAGACGACAACTATGAGTACGATGAAGATAGCAAGGCAACCTACAATTGCCACACAAACCAAAATATAGGTCGACACAAGGCTCCTCCAAATCCTACGAGCCATTCCCATAAATTCTGTGGCTATAACTTTCTTTCCAGCATAATTGCAGGCCACGGAATAAGCAGTGCAGGCCCGGGCTAGAAGAAGAAACGTTATCAACAAAGGGAAGCAAAAGGCAGAAGAGACAATGGTGCCTGCAAGATGATGGCAGATCCGTTTGATGAACTGTGTGGCCGGTAATCCATTGGTAACCGCAAGAAGCATCAGGCTGCGTCCGAGAGCAGTAACGATAGCCTTGTCGACAATGAAATTGGAGAGCAAAGCGGTGGATACAGGGNTGCAAGATGATGGCAGATCTGTTTGATGAACTGTGTGGCCGGTAATCCATTGGTAACCGCAAGAAGCATCAGTCTGCGTCCGAGAGCAGTAACGATAGCCTTGTCGACAAGGAAATTGGAGAGCAAAGCGGTGGATACAGGACAAATAAGAAGAGCCATGATGGTCAGGAAAGTGGAGGGATCTGTGCGGAGGATTCGGGCAGTCTCCCTCAGAATCTCCAATGCGTTCATGTGCGGGATGGCCTCAACGTTGGAAAACTCTAGCGGGACGGGGGAGATGACCGCCTGTGGGGAGAGTTCAGAGACGATCGGATGATCCATAACAGCAATATCAAATCTATCTCACAGCTTATTACACCAATTGAAGAGGTCAACGCTGATATCCCATTTATGATGTGCTCGCTGCAGCCATTTTCGATAAAACGGCCCGAAATCAAAGCGGACGTCAATGGCTCAGGAATAAATTGCAGAGCGGATCAAGAGAGACTTATGAAAAGAGAAGGAGGGCCGTAGAAACAGAGTTGCGAATTGTATGTCCCCCCTTAGGAGCATTTCCTCGAACAGTTGGAGAGGGGATCCATGTCGATGAAGAGAATCAAAACAAGGGAATAGCGTGTGTTAGAGCAAAGGTAGGTTAAGACGAAGGGGAAATGAAAAGGANTGATCGGTTGTGGAGAGTAATTGGAGAAAAGATTATCTCGTGAAATTGTCAACATTATGATAATATTAATTATTTTTTTAATAATTTTATTTTTAATTTTGATTTTTGTGTTACTGTTTAGTGAAGCGTCAGTTTTTATCATATAGTATGTTTTCAAGTATGTAATATGTATCCATAACTAATTTTGTTATAAAGTATTTGAACTGAATTTATGTTTTCATGTATGTAATGTGCATCCAGAACTGATTTTGTTATAAACAACGCAGTAACGTAGGGGCATAAAATTTTTTTTATCCTAAACATTTGCAACACTCCTGCTGCACAATTGCACAAAATAAACAAAACACAACTTCTCTATAACAAATTCTTGAGACTGCTGCTGTGCAACAACTTTTTAATAACCTATAGCTGCCTGGAACAAACCTTAAGTATTCCTTTGAGGGAGTCGTTTTCTTTGTTAATATGATGAAGTTGTGGAGAAAGCATCTTTTGTTAAGATGGGGGATATTATAAATATATATTGTTATTGAAAATTTTGATTATTGTCATCAAATTTCAATAAATTATGATGTAAAATATAGATTTTTATCACAGAAATTTCTTAAAAATAATAAGTAAATAATAGCAAAAAAAAAAGGTGTTGGTGTTGAAAGCGAAGTGATAAGAAATGCATTCCAAATTGACCTTAAATCTTAATTCTTGTTCTTTTAGCTCTAGAGCTAATTTCTTGTGTGTTTGAGCTTGTTCTAGAACTTTCATCTTATTTTGAAGTTTTTTCATTTTATTTTCAACCACTATATTATACATTGGACCACATAGCATTAGATGTCTTATAACGCATTATGCCAATTTTNCTTTTAGCTCTAGAGCTAATTTCTTGTGTGTTTGAGCTTGTTCTAGAACTTTCATCTTATTTTGAAGTTTTTTCATTTTATTTTCAACCACTATATTATACATTGGACCACATAGCATTAGATGTCTTATAACGCATTATGCCAATTTTATCTTAAAATTATCAGATATAATTTCGTCAAAATATTTTGAGGCTGATTCAAAATGATCACTGCAAAATGTGCAAACTTCCCTCATATTTATTTTGAAATTTAAGATTTTATATTCAAAACTATGATTTTAAATTTCACATGCATCAAAAGCACATAATTTATTATTTTTAAATAATATTTATGTATGGCTANTGCCAATTTTATCTTAAAATTATCAGATATAATTTCGTCAAAATATTTTGAGGCTGATTCAAAATGATCACTTCAAAATGTGCAAACTTCCCTCATATTTATTTTGAAATTTAAGATTTTATGTTCAAAACTATGATTTTAAATTTCACATGCATCAAATGTACATAATTTATTATTTTTAAATAATATTTATGTATGGCTGAAAAATAGATTTGTAGGATTAGGCTTTAAAACCTTAAATTATTCACTAATGGATCTAGTTTATCTTGATCAAGATAAATTTTTAAGAGATCAATGAATCTTATTTGAATTTAAAGCACATTGGTTATAAATAAAGCGAAGATTATCAAGGTGAGATGAAAAAAAGGTTCAAACTATAGGGCATAAAATTTTATGTTGAATTTCAACTATTATTTTAATATCTACAAAATAATTCATTTTTTTTTTTTTTTTGGTAACTTCTGGTTTAAAAAATATAGTGATCAACATACCTTGATAGTGACACCATACCTTGATGGAAACTCTAAATATTTTTAATTTTGATAGGGAAATTTACATATCTATCCTCATTTCTTATTTTTTTACATTTATAAAATTTTNCCACACCAACAAACCACCATCACCACACCACAACATACCACAATCACCATACCAACACACCACAATGCACAATCCATCTGATTAAGAGGGCCAACATCAAAAGCAACCCAACTGAACAAAGAGAACCAACCACCAAATGCAGCCCAACCGAACGATGGAGCAGCAAAACCAAAATTTATGTTCGCATATATACAGGCCACAAATCACAATGAGCAGCCCATTTGATATGTCACAGAAAAAAGACAAACCACTAATAGCAACCGACAAATGTCATAAGAAAAAGAAGTGCAAATTCAAAGTTCATTCCTTCCAGAGGTCACAAACCGCAAACAACAAGCCACAAACCACATTGAACCAGAAACCGAATAGAGCAAAGAGCACAAACAACAAGAACAAAAGTATCCAAATTTCAAAGGAACAAAGAAATGAAAAATTTTGAAATCCCGTCCTTCCAATAGAGAAATTTGATTTCTCCGTGGAGCAAAAAACACAAATTGTAAAGAGCAAGCCACACACAACAATGAACCTCAAATTGTAAAGAGCATAAAACATAACCACAAAGAGAAGCGATAGAGGATACCAAAGGAGGACAGAGAGCAAAGGCAACAGACAGAGCTGAATGTCGGAGAAAAGCAAGAGAGGAGAAGACAATCTCGTGCCACCGAAGCAATAGATCAGAGAGAAGTGAGCGAGGAGAAGATACCTAGGGCAAAGACGCGAGTGAGGAGAGAGTGACAGTCTCGCCAGAGAGTTCGAACAACGATAGAAAAGGAGAGTAGTCGATAAATTAAATAGCAAAAAAATGCAGACCAGAAAGTCAAAGCCGCAACTCACGTTTAAGGGCANAAAGGCAACAGACAGAGCTGAATGTCGGAGAAAAGCAAGAGAGGAGAAGACAATCTCGTGCCACCGAAGCAAGAGATCAGAGAGAAGTGAGCGAGGAGAAGATACCTAGGGCAAAGACGCGAGTGAGGAGAGAGAGACAGTCTCGCCAGAGAGTTCGAACAACGATAGAAAAGGAGAGTAGTCGATAAATTAAATCGCAAAAAAATGCAGACCAGAAAGTCAAAGCCGCAACTCACGTTTAAGGGCGCAGTTACTAAATCGTTGTTGCACCACTACAACCAAACAAAATTTTTCATGTTCTCACTGCGCCGCAACAAATAAGCCAAGAGAAAACCAAAGTTCAAGGAGTGTAAGAAGATCCCCTTCTCTCTCCTCCCTTCTCCCCTTTTATACATGAAAGAAAAAGATTATAAATTAATCTAAAAAGCACGTTCGGTAATGCATCGTTCCCTCTCTCCAATATCTTGATATAAAGTCAACAATGTAGATGTCAGATACCACCAACTAATTTCAGGTATTGTCGGTACGATAGTCTTCCCCGATATCTGGTCTAAAGAACTAAATTACCAGTGTTTGGCGGCATCTGTAATGAGCGATTAACAAATGTCTTTGGTGGTCATGACGGTTCCTCTCATGGCCACCTTTGTATAAATAGACTAGGTTATCATCTTGAAAAAGTTAAAAATGATCCGATCGGCTCCTATGTTAGGTAGGTTCGATGTGGGCACCTCGGTAGGTGGACTTGATTAAGCCACCTTAACAAGTGGGCACAATTCAGCCACTTCGACAGGTAGGTTCTATTCTTTAAGAGGATTTCAACGAAAAATTACCGTATACTCTCATTTGTGTATACACCAATATAATCACAACATAAAAATAGATTCCATNAATATTTTAAGTATTAAATTTAAATTAATTAATTTAAAATTTTAATTTTATTTATCTTATAACCTTTCCTTCGCAGTTATCCATTCTCATTGATACAAATTTAAATTTATTCCACATTTGATTTCCTAACATTAATTAAAAGAGCCCAATTTAATAAATTAATATTTCATTTATACAACGAAATCCTAAAACAATTTTGATAAAAAAATAATATTAAATCCTAAACTTCTGTTTTATTTATTGTGATTATAAAAATAAAATATCTTATTTTTATTGACGATATTATGATCACTAAATTCAATCATATTTTCACAATCTTTATTAAAAAATTTATCTAAATATCTCACGCACTTATATTGAATATGTTCATCTAAGAAAGACACCTTTTAATTTTTATTTTTAATACATTTTACATTTTACTTGAACTAATTCTTTCCTTTTCTTATCTTTTTGTTTGGATAGTTTATCTATGTATTTTTCACAATTTTTATTATTTAATTTATTATAAACATCACTAAAAGCATAATTATTATTTTCTTAGACTTCATATGTGCCACCGTATATTTTTTTTCAATTCTTAAGCTTTTACATCCAAATTAATTTTTATGATAAAATTTCTTATTTGTTGTTTTTTTTTTTNAGGAGATTTAGGCCATAGGAAAACCCAAAAACCATTGACTTTGCCTTATTGTATTTGTCATGAATGGTAGAATCGGCAAGAGAACAGTTTAATTTTCNACGAAAACTTACTTTTGAAATAAGCACCTTATTGGATGTTATGATAAAGGCTTTAGTACTTATTTTAGACATCTTTGGTAAAAAGGAGATTTAGGCCATAGGAAAACCCAAAAACCATTGACTTTACCTTATTGTATTTGTCATGAATAGTAGAACCGGCAAGAGAACAGTTTAATTTTTGATTGATTTTAAAATTCATTTTATCAAAAAATCCAGAGTAAAAGATATAAGATTGATAATTCTCAAGCCACCTATCTTCTTAGCTAGATACATTGCTAGTACTGAAAAGCATTGGCTTGTTGAGCATCATTATAGTGTAAACCGCCTANCTTCTTAGCTAGATACATTGCTAGTACTGAAAAGCATTGGCTTGTTGAGCATCATTATAGTGTAAACCGCCTCTTCCTTTTCATTGATTTTTAAATCTAACTTTTTTTTGAAATTTGTAAAAATATAAAGACGTAAATCTTTTTTACAGATGTTAGCTAGATGCATTGATAACAACATCTAACAAGATACATAAAATTATTCAGTGTTATACAGTAAAATAATTACTATTATAAAAATGACAAAACATATAACCAAAACATAAAATTCATTAGTTTGCTACCTAATTCCAATAGTTTCTCTTCGTCTGTAAACAAATTCCTTATCAATAATATCAATTTAGCAGAGATTTTTCTGAAAAATACTTAAATAGCTTGTTAAGTTTAAAGTAATTTAATGAATAATTACTATTTTAATATGTAGTAAATTTTTATATGTGAATCCCTAACATGATTGCACAAAGGAATATGCTGATCAATTTATAAAATAATTTTTTTTTTTATTTTCTTACTTTAAAAAGTCATTTTAAGAGCATAGTAAAAAATTTGTACCAACAATGATACAAAGTCTTTTATTTTCATTTTCATTTTGTACTATAAAGATACAATCATTTTTATTTTTTTTCCTTAAGCGTCGACCATCTGATGATTCGATTAGGAGAGTGGATGTTTTAGATTCGACTTATGTTAAGAAAGGCAGAGGTGGACCTTGGAAGACTTGGGCTTATTGTATAAAAAATGATCTTAATTTATTAAAACTAAATGAAAATATGACACTAAATAGGACGCAATGGAGAAAAAGGATTCATGTAGCCGACCCCACGTAGTGGGATTTAGGTTTTGTTGTTGTTGTTGTTGTTGTTGTAAAGTGCGCGAATAAAATAACACCTCCAACAAGTATCATGAGGGAGTGGCTCAAGATAGACTTAATCGTGATCTTTTATTTAACTTGTATATAATTTTTTTCAACCTTTAATTTCATTTTATCTTTTTTTTTTTTTGGTGCAATGCAAAAGGTGATACAATGTTAATCATAGAAATACTTTTAAGCCTTTTTGAAATAAGAAAATGTTTATTTGAAAGCACAAATACCCTTAAATAAAAGAAAATAAATTTTGTGCAAATAAAACCATAATTACTCACGTTGATTTCACCTTATGAAATGATTCATTTAAATATGTTGACTTTCTCTTGCACATTCTCAGCTACTTACTATAATCAATTTACATAAAATTTAAATTAAATTTGTTACTCCTACACAAAGCCCCTTTCCTTTATTTAAATTTATAATTCTTATAAACTAATACACACCTCAATTTTTTCTCTTCTTTCTTCTGTCAAAATAACAACCCCTTTCAACTCTTTCGATCTACACACATTATTATAATTCCTAATATTTTAAGATTAGTACTTAATAACATAATTAAATTGACTACAAATAAATTTCCATATTAGCACCAACCATTTGCCACAAACTTTCCTCTTCTTCCTTCAACCTAAAATGTTCTTCTGTCTTTACTTTCTAATTAAAATTTTTAATCACAATTAATTGTTAAATAAATGAAATTTCTCTTAATAAGTAACTAAAAATAAACCCCAACTTGGCTTTTTCTCTTGTTCTCCTCATGTGCAACTTCACATTCCTTATCTTCAAATCTTTCGGAATCAATTACTCTTCGGTTTTAGTTGTTGTTATACGCTAATATAATCAATTATTAATATTTTAAGTATTAAATTTAAATTAATTAATTTAAAATTTTAATTTATTTATCTTATAACCTTTCCTTCGCAATTATCCATTCTCATTGATACAAATTTGAATTTATTCCACATTTGATTTCCTAACATTAATTAAAAGAGCCCAATTTAATAAATTAATATTTCATTTATACAACTAAATCCTAAAACAATATTGATAAAAAAATAACATTAAATCCTAAATTTCTGTTTTATTTATTGTGGTTATAGAAATAAAATATCTTATTTTTATTGACAATATTATGATCACTAAATTCGATCATATTTTCACAATCTTTATTAAAAAATTTATCTAAATGTCTCACGCACTTATATTGAATATATTCATCTAAGAAAGTCACCTTTTAATTTTTATTTTTAATACATTTTACATTTTACTTGAACTAATTCCTTACTTCTCTTATCTTTTTGTTTGGCTAGTTTATCTATGTATGTTTCACCATTTTTATTATTTAATTTATTATAAATATCACTAAAAGCATAATTATTATTTTCTTAGACTTCATATGTGCTATCATATATTTTTTTTCAATTCTTCAAGCTTTTACATCCAAATTAATTTTTATAATAAAATTTCTTATTTGTTGTTTTTTTTGACATTATTATCCCACCATAGTTATTTTATTTATAAGAATTTTTTCTTTAATTCTTGAAGCACATCTTTCACAACTTGCTTAATAATTCTCGTTATTTAATCTCACATAATATTAGTTTTTTATGAACATCCTAAATTTAATACCTTAAAGTTTACTAAAACATAATTTTATAAGACTTTTAATTGCTCTCACCTAATTATGTGAAAAGGTTTTGTTATATTTTTCTGCTTCAAATCCTTTATTTTAAAATTTAAATTCAATAATCAATATTTGGTACCTAAATTTTTACTTGACATAACTTTACAATATTTACAATTTTAATAATGTATTTTTCTTATAAGAAAATAATTAGTTTGTGTTTTAATGGATCCNTTATTTTATTTATAAGAGTTTTTTCTTTAATTCTTCAAGCACATCTTTCACAACTTGCTTAATAATTCTCGTTATTTAATCTCACATAATATTAATTTTTTATGAACTTCCTAAATTTAATACCTTAAAGTTTACTCAAAAATAATTTTATAAGACTTTTAAGTGCTCTCACCTAATTATGTGATAAGGTTTTGTTATATTTTTCTGCTTCAAATCCTTTATTTTAAAATTTAAATTCAATAATCAATATTTGGTACCTAAATTTTCACTTGACATAACTTTACAATATTTACAATTTTAATAATTTATTTTTCTTATAAGAAAATAATCAGTTTGTGTTTTAATGGATCCATTCTTATAAGTCATATTATGTCTCAACTTTTTTTCTAAATAAAGTATTAACAATAATAAAATCATAAGCTAAAGTAAAATTCAATATGACTCTACATTTATTCATTAGTTACTCTAAAATTATAACCATCATAAATACTTATAAAATTTTCTAGCACTCTACCAACATATTCATTTAAATCTCCTACAATAAAATTTTTGCTTTAAAAGGCATTTTTTGTATTAATTCTTTTAGATCATTCCAAAATTTTTCTTTTGAACATACATTCAAATCTATTTACGGAGCATAAGCACTTATAATATTAATAATCTTAGTACCAATAACTATACTAAGAACTATAATTCTATATCTTAGTTTTTTAATTTTTATAATATTATATTTCAAACACTTATCTTAATTATGCCTTCACCATCTCTAGTAAGACTTTTAAATGAATACCAAAGTTTAAAATCTAAATTATCAACCTTCTTACCATGTTAGCTNATAAGCACTTATAATATTAATAATCTTAGTACCAATAACTATACTAAGAACTATAATTCTATATCTTAGTTTATTAATTTTTATAATATTATATTTCAAACACTTATCTATATATATTCCTTCACCATCTCTAGTAAGACTTTTAAATGAATACCAAAGTTTAAACCCTAAATTATCAATCTTCTTACCATGTTATCCAACCCATTTAATTTCTTGAATACATAATATATTTATCTTCCTATGAATTATAATATCTACTAATTTTATTAATTTACTTGTGAGAGTACCCATAATTTAAGTTTCTATCCTAATATTAGTTTCATCAACAAACTTTTTTTCTTGCATCAGTTCATAATGTTAAAGCCCTTATTTAACACTACATGATGCTCGATATTACTCCAAAGTAATCGACAATCACCCAAGTATATATGTCAATCAAATAATATACTGAATTAGAGTTTGTTTATCAATCCCATGAGAAAACTTATCAATTTTTCTAACAGGTGAAGTTCTATCACTAAGCGTAGTTTGGAAGTGTTCAGGGTTGCAAAGATTGAAATGTTCTAAATTTCTAATGCAGAAATTAGAAAACGAAACTAAATTTGTTGGAATTTCTTAGTGAAAGGTCCATTCCTGTGACACCGGTTAAGAGATTCTTTGTATTTTTCTTCTGAGTTCCCTATGCTATTGTTGACAACCAGATACAAGTTCTTCTTAGCCTATTTATAGGTCATTCGAAGCATTGGAAACTCGTATGAAGGCTTAACCATACAATGTTTTTCAGGAATTCTTTAGTCCGCTATTTAGATTGTACTCTCCTACTGGCAATTTGTCTATGCCATTAGATGAATATATATTAATCTAATTGTTCTTTTATTTAACGGTTAGAAGGCCTTGATCACAATGGGTTTTATGTTTTCTAATTGGTCAAATTAAAAGTAAATGAAGACTGAAAAGTTAACACATCAGCATATTGAAATTCAAGCATAGAAAGACTTCAATTAAAAACTCAAGGGTAAAACAACAAAGTAATCATATGTTTTACGTAACAGGAGTATGAAAAAATTTAGCTACCATGTATGGGATAAGAAAATACAAATATTTCTATTGAAAATATTGAATAAAATAATGTAAGAAGGTAAAAAAAGCTCAAATTCGAGTCAATCTCCATTTGACATACACTGCAATCCTCTCCATACAAGCACACTCTCTGTCTATCTCCCTTGTACAAGTTCACATAAATCTCTCTCAAAATACTCCAATACTCTCACAAAAAACAACTCTAAAAATCTTCTTCAAAGAAAAAATCAATGGAGAAAAGCTTAGGACACACCCAAGACTCTCTATAGACTAGTAGAACAACCTTCCAATTGCCAGAGTGATTCCCAGGCTTCACTCTTTTACNCTCTCAAAATACTCCAATACTCTCACAAAAAACAATCCTAAAAATCTTCTTCAAAGAAAAAGTCAATGGAGAGAAGCTTAGGACACACCCAAGAATCTCTAAAGACTAGTAGAACAACCTTCCAATTTCCAAGAGTGATTCCCAGGCTTCACTCTTTTAGGGCTCCAAAATCCGCATCCAAACCTTCCAAATTCGGTTTCTTGCATGCCAGGGAGCAGGGGTGCCGCAGACTGGAGCAGGGTTTCCGCCCTCTCTCGTTTGTGGCTCGGGGATGCAGCAGACTAACACGAGGGTACCACTCTCTCTGGTCTGTGGCGCAAGTGTTGCAGACTAGTGCAGGGGTGCTGGTATCTGACCCCCAATGCTACTACAATGGCTGCATATAGTGAATCTGGCATTTTAGAGTTAGTTTCTTCTCCTTAGCTTCTCAAGTTGCCTAATCACCTGTAACCTANACACGAGGGTACCACTCTCTCTGGTCTGTGGCGCAAGTGTTGCAGACTAGTGCAGGGGTGCTGGTATCTGACACCCAATGCTACTACAATGGCTGCATATAGTGAATCTGGCATTTTAGAGTTAGTTTCTTCTCCGTAGCTTCTCAAGTTGCCTAATCACCTGTAACCTGTAATACATAACAAATACATGTTTCACAAGCATAAATCATCATAAACACTAAATAAAACATGAAATTAATAATCAAACATATCACATTTTTGCTTCGTGCACTACACACGCTGGTCTAGCAACCCTTGCACATTTTGCACTATATTCATGTTATAAAGTGTGTCGCTTTCAGTGGACTCCCAACATTAATATAATGATTTAAATGATTCATATCATAGTTTTTCGACAAAAAATTTAATGTTAGCTATCGACTATGTAATGTAACCCTCCCTTTTTTGCATCCGAGACTTGGGACCCAACAATGATAGTGTTAACATTCAATTGTTCTCCAAATTAATTTAAATAGTAACCCCAATTTGTATGGGATCGATTGGTCTCAATTAATTTTGGCTCTTTATTTAGTATAAAAAATGGGAAAAAAATGCAAGCAAATCAGCCCAAGATCTCTTTGCCGGTTATTGAAGGAAACCACAAAATCTTACTGTTGTGTATCTATGGCTTTGTCATGATCATAAAAGGACACATGGGATAGTTCAAAAGAACTTGTTGTAAGTTTATAAAGCCCGTTGAATGGAGGTAGCTTATTATAGCATTTCTAAATTATTCAATCATATAATATCTGTAAATAATTATGAACACATTTAATATACCATATTTTTGTATAATAAAACTAATAATTTAGAGACATAATGTTATTATGTTTTAATCATCCTTAAACTTGAAGTAATTATAACTCAATCTGTTGAATCTGATACTGTTTGAGAGGTACACCCAAGGAATAGAGCATAAAAAGAAGAGGAAATGCGAGAGAGCGCAGTGATGAACTGTGAAAGCGCGTAACCTGTATTCCAAAAATGACTCCTATTTACAGGCATAGGAAGGTACATACTCAAGATTACGTTTGTGCCCCTTATTTATTAGAATAGTGGGGGGTTATCTTAGTATTTATATGTGTGTCAGATACACCCATGGGTGGGTTTTTTTTGGGGGGCGGACCACAATTGATCGGTCTGCCTTACGCCGACCAACTTGGTTGTAGCCTTTCTAGGAACAAGAAACGATGGGTGAATCAACCGGCTCATCTTTGGTTTGGTTGAGCTGATCTTCTCGCCGCAGTCCCTTCGGATGATAACCAGCCTGTGAATCCCTTCGTTCGTCATCATTGCGTTTGGCCGTAGGATTTCTTCAATATTCATTCTCACAAAATTTTCAAATACACAATCAAATACATTTTGTGCAACCCGAACAAAGTAAACATTTATCCTCATAAATTTTATTGCATCACTGAATTGTGTTTTCCAAACTCCTCTTCATATTGCAACATCTCCAAGATAACTCAGCGCACAGGCTCATCACCAACCTAAGTGCTCCTTAAATAATTAACCTATAAATTCTTTAATAGATAATTAAATGTAATCATATAAATTTTATCATCATCAAGTCACTAATGAACCTACACAAGATTAAATACTAGGACTCTTGGGGTTTAGCATGATGGGCCCAGGAACAAGTACTCCTTCACCAAAAATGGTAAACACATAGTCCTATTTTCTGCGGAGTTCGAGATTACATGTGCCCTTGTCAGCACGGAAGAGCCTGTAGGATCAATTTTGGTGATGACAAAGGACAACAAGACAAAAGAGCCAGTTACAAACACAGAACAACCAGTATAGAGAGAGTTTCATAACATCTTGTTCAATAGTTTACTGCAATGGCCACCTTCATTTGAGGAGATTCAAGCGACCCTCACTTCAGATCATGTTAAGCCAATCTTGGTTACTTTGGAAGGATTCAACATAATATAAGTGACACGAAGTCCTAGTTCACTTTAGTAATGCAGTCCCAGAAGGTTGGACTAATATGGATGGCTACTCGCAAGTGGGGAAAACCCTTTAGTCGTCAATGAGATCGAAGTGCTTCTAAGTTCGTCATCAAAGATTCTTCTTCTGGGAGGTTATAGCAACTCCAATACCTTTAACGTGCCAGTTCCAACTCGATACTATGAGGAGGCAGAAGCTTCAATGAATGAGGTTGAAGCTCCCCCAACCTTGAGAGATTGACACATGTGTAATTGGGCGCGGATCAGAACTCCCGCGTATAGGATGTCTGAACCAATCCGGCTGGCTCTCTCACGATGGTTTAGCACCTCCTTTCCAAAGGGGACCCAATCCTAGTTATCTTTAGCTTATATATTTGATTCTTGTGATTTTAGGTTTTAAGTTTTTTTGTGAGTTTGTTTAGGACAGCGGCTGACATCCGTTTCTCCCTTCTATGGAGGAATCCGAGGGTCGAGCAACACTCCGGCTATATCTCACACCCAAGTGATGATTTATCCTTCCCCAACTCTTTCGCATCCCTCCCGTTTTGTTGCCACACATTCCTTTTCGCGGCAGCCGCCCGGACAGCATCCTTTTTCTGCTCTTCCTGAACTTTCCCCACTCTTTCTAGCTGGCACCTTCTCGGAAAGCCACCATTTCGTTGTCCTGCAGTCCACCACATCCCACTTCGCTGCTGCCGCCCTTCTCCCTTGCTGTCGGAGTCCAGAATAGCATTTCTCCTGCTGTTTGGCAGCTATTCAGCCCCTTGCCCTTGCTGCCACCACCTAGAACAGCCTGTCTTCTCGCTGTTCCAGTAGTTTCTTACCTCGCCTTTGCTATCACCATCGCTCCTTTGCTGCCACCCTACCTTCCAGCCCAGTCACCGCACTTTGCCACCTTTCCAGAGGTCCGAACCCCTCGCCGATCACCACCACCTCCCCAAGTTCCACCCTATTTTGAGTTGGTGTATTCATTTGTCACCATTTCCTATTTCTGTGTGTGTGTGTTTTGTGTCGGTTGTCATTTCCCATTTTTATTTGTGTGGTTGTATCTCCTTATTTTGAATTCAGCAATAATATTTTCTTTTTCTATTGTTTGGGTTAACTCTGGTAGCATTAATCTTATCAAAACGTTGTTCTCAAGTTTATCACAGTAATGTTGCAATATTTCTTGTCATAAAAAACTTCCAATTGCATTTATAATGTCCTCTTGCCTGTGCATTGATGATCATAGAAAAGCTCATTTTTATCACATTGTACTAGCTCAGGACTATGACTCCTAACCTTAGAACTTAACTATCATCTTTATGCGCTTTAAATAATCAAAATTTATATAAACATGTATTATTAGGCCTAGATTTTATTCAAATATTCAAAATTATTGCTATCTAGGCAACACTCTTTTATCTAAAAGATGTCACAGTCTGCTTGCTTACACATATTTTATAAGTAGTAGATATCCAAAATGCATTAAAAGCAAGTAGATATGAGTCTGTTCACCCAAATAGGTGGCGTTAGGTGATGATTTACTTCATTCCCTTTCTAACTGAACGATTAGTAGGTATCAAATTTCTAATAGGTTCTTATTCCTTCTAGTTGCAGATTAGATAAAACCATTCATATTTATATCAAGATATTGTGACTATGCATCAACTATAATTTCCGTTAGTTTTTTAATCGTTTTCGAACTGTCTAATCATCTTTATCTAAGATTATTTAATGCCTCCATTTATTTGCCAGACTTTAGCTACAGATTTGAATGTTGATGTTTCAACTTGTGTTAAGGATCAGACAGCAATGAAAGCTTTTTATGGAGGGCCAAATGATAGGGAATTAATTTAGAGAATTAGGAACATTATTCTGCTTTTTTGGAACTCTGAGGTGCTTTTTTGTTACACATGAATCTAGTGCTTATTTATTTTTCTCTTTATGCACTTTAAATAAATGTAAATTTCATCAAATTTGATTTTCATTATCATTTTCTGTGCAATTTTTTTTGCTTGCTTCGCCAAATTAAGGGAGCAAAACTTGGATGTTAAATCTCTTAGTAGTTGCAAGCATTTCCATGATTATCTAAATTGTAACTTCAATTATAAATCTCATATTGAATCTATATATATTTTTTTATTATTGGTTTATTGGGTATATTAAAATGGTCTGTTGATGCTTCTAGCCAAATATAGGCAGCTTCTGGCTTGATTTAGTTTTAAAGCGGCACTCAGTAATATGATTAAGGAAGATTTACATACTTACCACTCAATTCTTATGTATTTACAAATCTAACACCTAACTTCATGTAGAATCAAAACTGCACTGTAGAATAGGATCACACTGATTCAATAAAACCGGAACAAAATATTCGAATTGAAGCACAACAAAAACAATCCAGACAAACACACCAGAATATAAGGTGGAAAATCTGAGAATGCGAAAAAACCACAAAGTCACACCACCACAAATTTTCACTATGAAATTTAGAGAAGTATAAAATACTAACTCAGATGTCTTCTCCACAATCGATGGAACTTACAGGACTTAGCTCTAAACCCTTCCTCTCGATCTCACATGAGAAAAACAAGCTAAAATTCTCCTCTCCGAGACATCTATCCTTCATGAAACCTTTGTCGAAAGAATCACACGCGCAAGAGTTTTTTTCTTTTTTTGTCAGCACGGGCATGTCCATATGGGTGCGGGCGTTGTCACTCTCTCTGTTTGCAGGCATAGGCCCGTCGTCTAGATGTTGGCGTGCCGAACTCAAAATACCTCTATTGCTTGCCCAACTTCCTTGCGNACCTATAATACATAACAAATACATGTTTCACAAGCATAAAATCATCATAAACACTAAATAAAACATGAAATTAATAATGAAACATATCACATTTTTTGCTTCGTGCACTACACACGCTGGTGTAGCAACCCTTGCACATTTTTCACTATATTCATGTTATAAGTGTGTCGCTTTCAGTGGACGCCCAACATTGACATAATGATTTAAATGATTTATGTCATAGTTTTTCGACAAAAAAATTTAATGTTAGCTATCGACTATGTAACGTAACCCTCCCTTTTTTTCATCCGAGACTTGGGACCCAACAATGGTAGTGTTAACGTTCGATTGTTCTCCAAATTAATTTAACTAGTAACCCCAATTTGTATGGGATTGATTGGTCTCAATTAATTTTGGCTTTTTATTTAGGATAAAAAAAGGAAAAAAAAAAATGCAAGCGAATCAGCCCAAGATCTCTTTGCCGGTTATTGAAGGAAACCACAAAATCTTACTGTTGTGTATCTATGGCTTTGTCATGATCATAAAAGGACACATGGGATAGTTCAAAAGAACTTGTTGTAAGTTTATAAAGCCCGTTGAATGGAGGTAGCTTATTATAGCATTTCTAAATTATTCAATCATATAATATCTGTAAATAATTATGAACACATTTAATATACCATATTTTTTTTTTATAATAAAAGTAATAATTTAGAGACATATAATGTTATTATGTTTTAATCATCCTTAAACTTGAAGTAATTATAACTCAATCTGTTGAATCTGATATTGTCTGAGAGGTAAACCCAAGAAATAGAGCATAAAAAGAAGAGGAAATGCGAGAGAGCGCAGTGATGAACTATGAAAGTGCGTAACCTGTATTCCAAAAATGACTCCTATTTACAGGCATAGGAAGGTACATACTCAAGATTACGTTTGTGCCCCTTCTTTATTAGAATAGTGGGGGTTATCTTAGTATTTATATATGTGTGTTAGATGCACCCATGGGTGGGTTTTTTTTGGGGAGCGGACCACAGTCGATCGGTCTGCCTTAGGCCGACCAACTTGATTGTAGCCTTTGGAACAAGAAACGATGGGTGAATCAACCGGCTCATCTTTGGTTTGGTTGAGCTAATCTTCTCGCTGCAGTCCCTTCGGATGATAACCAGCCTGTGAATCTCTTTGTTCGTCATCATTGCGTTTGGCCGTAGGATTTCTTCAATATTCATTCTCACAGATTTTTCAAATACACAAACAAATACATTTTGTGCAACCCGAACAAAGTAAACATTTATCCTCAGAAATTTTATTGCATCACTAAATTGTGTTTTCCAAACTCCTCTTCAATTTGCAACATCTCCAAGATAACTCAGCACACAGGCTTATCACCAACCTAAGTGCTCCTTGAATAATTAACCTATAAATTCTTTAATAGATAATTAAATGTAATCATATAAATTTTATCATCATCAAGTCGCCAATGAACCTACACAAGATTAAATACATGGACTCTTGGGGTTTAGCATGATGGGTCTAGGAACAAGTACTCCTTCACCAAAAATGATAAACATATAGTCCTATTTTCTGCGGAGTTCGAGATTACATGTGCCCTTGTCAGCACGGAAGAGCCAGTAGGATCAATTTTGATGATGTCAGAGGACAACAAGACAAAAGAGCCAGTTACAAACACAGAACAACCAGTATAGAGAGAGTTTCATGACATCTTGTTCAATAGTTTACTGCCATGGCCACCTTCATTTGAGGAGATTCAAGCTACACTCACTTCAGATCATGTTAAGCCAATCTTGGGTTACTTTGGAAGAATCCAACATAATATAAGTGACACAAAGTCCTAGTTCACTTTAGTAATGTACTATCAGAAGGTTGGACTAATATGGATGGCTACTCGCAAGTGGGGAAACCCCTTTAGTCGTCAATGAGATCGAAGTGCTTCAAAGTTCATCATCAAAGATTCTTCTTCTGGGAGGTTATAGCAACTCCAATACCTTTAACTTGCTAGATCCAACTTGATACTATGAGGAGGCAGAAGCTTCAATGAATGAGGTTGAAGTTGTCCCAACCTTGAAAGATTGACACATGTGTAATTGGGCGCAGAGCAAAACTCCCGCGTCTACGATGTCTGAACCAATCCGGCTGGCTCTCTCACGATGGTTTAGCACCTCCTTTCCAAAGGGAGACCCAATCCTAGTTATCATTGGCTTATATATATTTGATTCCTGTGATTTTAGGTTTTTAGTTTTTGTGTGAGTTTGTTTTGGACAGCGGCTGACATCCGTTTCTCCCTTCTATGGCAGAATCCGAGGGTTGAGCAACACTCCGGCTATATCTCACTCCCAAGTGATGATTTATCCTTCCCCAACTCTTCCGCATCCCTCCCGTTTTGTTGCCACACGTTACTTTTCGCGGTAGCCGCCTGGACAACATCCTTTTTCTGCTCTTCCTTTCCTTTCCTTTTTCAGAAAGCCACCATTTCGTTGTCCTGCAGTCCGCCACATCCCACTTCGCTGCTTCCGCCCTTCTCTCTTGCTGTCGCAGTCCAGAATAGCACTTCTCCTGCTGTTTGGCAGCTATTCAGCCCCTTGCCCTTGCTGCCACCACCTAGAACAGCCTGTCTTCTCGCTGTTCCAGTAGTTTCTTACATCGCCTTTGCTATCACCATCGCTCCTTTGCTGCCACCCTACCTTCCAGCCCATTCACCTCGCTTTGCCACCTTTCCAGAGGTCCGAACCCTTGCCAATCACCACCACCTCTCTAAGTTCCACCCTATTTTGAGTTGGTGTATTCATTTATCGCCATTTCCTATTTTTGTGTGTGTGTGTTGTGTCGGTTGTCATTTCCCATTTCTACTTGTGCGGTTGTATCCCCTTCTTTTGAATTCAGCAATAATATTTACTTTTTCTATTGTTTGGGTTAACTCTGGTAACATTAATCTTATCAAAACATTGTTCTCCAGTTTATCTCAGTAATGTTGCAACCTTTCTTGTCATAAAAACTTCCAATTGCATTTATAATGTCCTCTTGCTTGTGCATTGATGATCATAGAAAAACTCCTTTTTATCACATTGTATTGGCTCAGGACTATGACTCCTAACCTTAGAACTCAACTATCATCTTCNATTCAAAACAAGATCTAGAGCACTTCCATACTCCTGATATCTTAAAAGTTATAAAATTCAACATTGATAACACGAAATATACTGATTAAAAATAAAAACAAAATATAAAACTGCAATGAAACTATTCAGCAATAGCGATATGCTAATTGCAAATGAGACTACTAAATCAAAAGCAAACATACCAATTTGATCTGGGCTTTCACTGTAGCTATTAGGTGGGTATAATCTTCTATTTGTCTGCCAAAAAAAAGAAATAAGTTAAAATAGAAACAAACACAACTTTTTTGTTTTGATTTTTTCAAAATATCAAAGACAACAAAACAAGATTCCCAATTTTTCTCATTTGATGTATACAATATTGAGCCGAATAACTACACATCAATCCCAATAGCTAAACCAATGTCCTCGCTAACTACTTGTGCTAAAAAAATGATACAATCTAGCCAATCAGACCCCTTACAATGAGATATTTGATTGTCCCCGAATAGTATCATCGCCCCTCTCTGCATTTACAATGATTAATTTCAAAAGGATAACACAAACTGCTCAAATGTCTCCACCTTCTCAATAACGGACGAAGTTATCACATCTCTATCATTGAGCAAAAGGAGAACGCTCCAAAATCACACCCATGTCGATCGAGGGTATGCATCTTCTCGCATGATCAGTAACTCAATATCTTTTCGGTTCATCACAAGAGCATCTTCCTCTCAATTTATAAAACCTCAAACTGATAAAAAACTATTACACCGAAATTCTTGAATCAAAACCAACAATTTCACTAAAGCTGCTATTTCTTGTATTATAGATATCAATGGGGAAAGATTATTATATTTCTTCTTCTTGGGTCATCCTAGAGGTATCTAGGAAATAAAACATTTCCTCGAGAATATATATTTGATAGAAATATTTATGGAGCTACATTAATTTCTTTAAAATGTATTGAAATCCAACATAGTTTTAATGAGATAAATAAATTTATTGCCTATTGTAAAACAACTATTCATAGAATTATAAATAATAAAGAATGAGGCCGTACTCCATATCAAATAAACACAATCAAATATATAGACTCATAATCTAGTTACCCAAAAACTATTTCTTTTAATTATTCAATTTATATTTATTCAATTTATATTGAAGGTATGAATAAAAATTTTTGTTATTAATCATAGAAGAAAACATTCATGGATGTTCCTAATGATGATTGAAATCTTATCCAATGAAATACCACATTTGTTCTTGTTGATTTTCAGAATTAAGCGGAATTATTTTATTGATACGAAAAGAAGATATAATACCCTTACATGAATCTCAGAATAGGAAAATACAAGAAAAAATAAATAACATGAAAGGAAAGATATAACACATATATCTCCATTTAATCAATTCCTAAAATTAATTGCAAATAAATGAAACAACATAAATTAGAAAACCCTAAAATAAGACAAGAAACAAATCCAATCTAAGAAAATAATATAAAATAGGAAAGAAAATGAATGAAATCCTCATAACTTCTAATAGGAATAAATTATTTCTTAATATAACTTCTAACACTCCCCCTCAAGTTGAAACATGGTTGACAACCATATTTAACTTGGATTTAAAAATTTCAAACAATCGGCGAGGAAGATTCTTTGTGAGGTAGAATTTGAAGTCTTATTCTCGTACTTAGTAATCAGCCTCAAAAACATTTAGGATATTTTTAGTTGGTTGTGGTCGTCTTTGATTGTAGTTATGCAGTGTCAGTAAGTAAACTGAAGGCTCCTACAGGTAATGTTGCAGGAAAATTTGCAGGAAAGTATAAGACCTACAGGAAAAGGTTCGGAGGTAGGTATGTTGCAGGAAAAAGCTACAGAGGAGAGCCCTACTTCAGGAAAAGGCTCCGAAGAAGATATTGTTGCAGAAAAATCCGAAGAAGATATTGTTGCAGGAAAAGACCCCGAAGAACATCTTGCTTCAGGAAAAAGCTCTGAACAGCTTGCTACAGAAAAAAGATCTGGAAGACGGTTAGTCGCAGGAACAAGCTTTGGAAGATGGTCAGCTACAGGAAAAAACTCCAAAGAAAGGTCTACTGCAGGAAAAAACTCTGAAAGGAGGGCCCGTTACAAGAAAAAAACCACGGAGGAGGACCCGTTACAGGAAAAAAACTACGAAGGGCCCGTTGCAGCAAAAAGCTTTGAAAGATTGCCTCTTGCAAGGAAAAACTCTGAAGGATGGTCTGCTACAGAGAAAAGCAGAGATAAGCTCAGAGAGAAGCTCCGAAGGCGGGCCTACTGCAGGAAAAAATTTCAGAGGGCTTGCTACACCAAAAAACTCCATATGAGGGCAACAAAGAAAAGCTCTGGTGGAGAGCCTGCACCATAAAAAATTTTAAACTCCAATTCCTCATCTAAAGTGAAGGTGGATGGCCCATTTGAGCTTATTTCATGTGTTTGATCCATAACAACAACCCTAATGTAAGGTTGTTTAACTCCTATAGCTCCTTTTTGAGCTATAGATGCTTAGAACACACCACAAACGCTGATAAATGTAAGCTTTGTGCCTGGAACAACAAATTGGACCCGGTGACGATCCAACTAGAGAAGACGTTTTTAGGAAGTTCTCCAGTAGGTACGTTGTCTGGATTTTTCTGCAGCTTAACTGTCTGAATATCTACATATTTACTCTTATCAGGTGAAATAACCATGGATCTATTGGGCAAGGCTCTTCACTGGGCTGGGGAACATAATCACAGGACCTTGGAACAATGGTGCCCCCCAAGTCCAGGATGACAAGCCATATATTTGATGTTCTTACAATTCTTGCATAAGAGAGTTACATAAGTTGCCTTGGACTTCACTCGAGAAACTGTGATTGTGATTCCAGCAATCTTCACAAGCTTTGAAATGTTCAGCCCTAATGGAACACATGGAAACAGAGTTCTAATTGGATGAGAGAAAAATCTGGACATCTCCCGTGACAAGCTCCTCAAATCTCACCCGTCTTGTCGACAACTTGAGACCGAAGACTCGCCAGCACCTCAGCAACTGTTGCTTCCAACAAGGAAAAATTTTGGGCTGGGAGCTTTTGGATCTTGCCAGCCAACTCTGGATCAAACATGCTCGTGTCTTCCATGGGGGTAGAGAGGTGGTTCGGCTTGTGAACAAGACTCCTGCGATAGAGAAATTCACCCTTCTCACTAGAGAAGCCACGGATGACCTTTTGAACTTGCGAAGGGAGGCGTGGCAGGTGAGGAAGCCATGGTTTCAATCGTCGTTGCCACGCAGAAAATGAGCCTAGTCGTTGTAGAACATTGCACCCTCGTCCCAACCAGACATTGCACATCTCCATCAGATCAAACTTCCAGCAACGCAATTTACCACTGGAACCCAAGATTTGGGTTTGGTGTATCACTGGCGGTGAGGAGCAAGCAACGGTAGGATATCCCGCAAGAGAGCGTATAATAAACATAAACTTTGATTGACAGAGAAGAGGAATTCTGACAGCTAAATCCTGTAAGGAGTTCCGACAGTAGGAAAGGCTGTAGAAATGAATTTCCGCTGTGGGAAAGGTTGCAGGAATAAATTTCGACGGCGGGGCTATAAAGAGAAATTTTCCGGTCGAAAATCTGAAAAGAGGAGGTGGGGGAAGGGTCTTCAACACAGCAAAAATTGCGGGTTGCGGATCATAGAAAGTTTCCAGCGACAGGAGACTTTAGGGTTCGTTTCAAGGCTCAGATATCATGTTGATTTTCATAATTCAGCAGAATTATTTTATTGATATGAAAAAGGGGTATATAAATACACTTACATGAATCCTAGAATGGGAAAGAAAAGGAAAAAGAAATAATATGAAAGAAAAGATATAAAATATATAACTCAAATTAATCAATTCATAATAATTACTTGAAGATAAAGGAAACACATAAAATAGAAAATAACTTCTAATAAGAATAAATTATGTTTTAATATAGCTTATAATAGTTCTATCAATGATGGGATAATTGTGGAGCCATAACACAAATTCTCCCTAATCCGATCAAATCAAAGAATTCTTAATGTTTTGAATCTTCCCTGCATATTTCTAAAATTCCAATCAAAATATTGATAGATGGTAAAACTGAATTATTCCTTTTTACTCAATGCCATATTCTGTCATGGAATTTAAAAATTCGGCATAACTCTTTCAATCAAAGTGTTTATTTAGAAATTTTTACAGTAAAAGGGTTGACTGCTATTAGAAAATGATGAAAAAGTGGCATCTATTAATAAAGAAAATCAAATGAATAAAACCAATCTCTCAAAAAAACCCTTTCAAAGAAGAATTTTTGTTAAAAAATTTATATAATCAGTTTAGAAGAAAATTCTCCAATGAATCAGCTGATATGTCAGATAATTGGAAAGATTTGCACCAAGCAATAATTCGGAAGAAAGAATAATTCTAGGTGAAAAAAATAAAAATGTGATCCCACCATTAATGCCAGTACCAATCAAGTTTTACTGACCATCACAAAAATCCAGCACGTGGTTCCATTATTAATACTAATCAATGCGAAAAAAAAGATCATGTGATTATGCTGCTTTCCCAATCCATTAAGAAAAGAATTTACTAATTTTAGTGTTTATTATAATTCGGTCAAAGTTTTTTAAGTCCTTTGTATGTTCAAAAGTCTATATATATAATCCTACGCCTGTATGTGGCGTGTGCAATTTTCGGATAAGTCTCTGGTTCTAGATCTTTCATAGTTGCAAGTGCGGTCTAAAAGAAGTTTCTATAGTCTGTAGTATTTAAGTATTATTACTAAAGCTTTGTTGTGAGATATCTTTTTGTTATTTTTCTCTGTTTTTCTTTAGTTCTATAAACATTTAACCGTGTTTACTAAGTTCTACCATTACTTCTTCTTAATCCTATAAACTAATTTTATATGCTCATATATCAGGTACATTCTTCTCATTGTTGTACACACTCAAGCCACCTAAGTCTAACTTTAATTACTTATCTTCAATAAATATCACTCCAGTTATTCATCAAATGATCATTCATAATTTATTCTTCCAAACTTCATCACAAAATATCTCAACGTTCTCATTTCTTACACATTCAAATTACCAATCAGCAATTTATTGCTGCCCAAAACTCAATTATGTACATCAACTGCCCAATTGCAGTTTTAAGAAATATGCATTTTAAGCCTCAACGATATCCTTTTTTCACATAATACTCTTAAGATACTTTTCCATCATAACAAATGAATCTTAACTCTAAAAGTTATATCATTTGATCAAAGATATTAAAATTTATGGTGCCTACATATCACTTTATCTTCTGATAATATCAATAGACAATTGTTAATATAACACCAACAAACATCGCAGATCATATAATCAATTTTATTGTACAAAATATAAGAGCTCCATCTTCTAAAGAGCTTCTCTATTATGCTAACATTCCACCAATTTCAGCAAAATGTCACACCAATTAGAAATACGTTATTACAAAATGTATTTATCAAGATACACTTTAAAACCCCTTTGATAGCATCCCCATAAATAATAAAAAAGGAATATGAACACAATATCAATCATAATATAATCCAATCATAATTGAGGACTTTTGGATCAACCCAAAACTATTTATAATACTGGTTAGTCCTTCATTACATAAATTTAAAACTTCAATGTGCCTTTAGCACAACTATTTTTCCTAATGTATGCCAAGTTAATTCATAGTATAATCGATAAAAACACTCTTTAAACCAAATAAATCATATAAAAAACCTTTATTTATTTCTATGCATTCTCATAATTGTCTTAACACAAAAATTATTTCCACGGTTGATCATCCGTGTATTAAATCCTATTAAATATTCAAAAACTGACAAAATTTTTCTTACTTTGTGTTCCCTTAGCCACTCCAACAGTTTCATTTGACGATTTGTTAGCAAAAAGCATAACCTTAAACACCTCGTTTGATCTTAAATACCATCGTCAAAATATTTTCTCTCTAATAATTTGACTGTATTTGTCCTCAAATTCCATCGGGAAAAAATAAATAAATGAACCATCATAACATTCCCATAACTCTTCAAGCTTTACTTATATGTATCCTCTTTAGAGCAACCACTATTTCACTTTCTAAGATTAATCTGTGTCGTCATCATTAGTCTCATCACCAGTATTAGGGTTGATTTAATGAATAACCATATTTTACTAGCTCATATTGACTGCTATCACAAGGCATTTTAATCCCCCATGACCTTAAAAGTGACTAATATATACACCTAAAAACTTATCACTTAAACTTAAACCATCATCAAAGAAAACATAAATCACAAAGATAGCCTTCAAAGATGAGTCAAACCAAAGCATCCAATTTGGTCCCCAAATAAAGTACATCTGCAAATTAAAGAGAAATAAGATATCTGGATGAACTACTTTTTTCTCACCAGATTTTCTAATGAAAGTAAAGGTCCTGGTTCAAATTAAATGATAATGTTAGGCAAAAAAACAATAATAATAAAAATAAAAATAAATATTAAAAAATGCTAATGTAGGCTGTGAAAAAAATATAAATAGTAATTGAACAGACAATATAAAAAAATTTATCAATTTTGCAGTACAGATAAATACAGAAAAGCCATGTACACAGGAGTGTTTACCGTCCTACAGAAAAAGACAACTGATTTGAATATGAATAGACTTTGCCCCTAACCTCAATCATTCTCACTTGGTTCATAGTTCAAATTCACATGATTCGGAAAAGATATTTGAATAAAAACTGCAATGTAATAAAAAATTGCATAAATACTTGGCTAATCTCGACTCTCTCACTGAAATGAATTCCAAGGCTTCAGACCAAGTAAATTCCACATGAAAACNTATATATATATATATATATAGATATGTGTGTGTGTGTGTGTGTGTGTGTGTGTGAGACAATAAATAGCAAGAGAGGAGTAGAACATGGATGCAACGCGGCCTCTTTTTAACGTATTATATTGAACAAACAATACTAATTAAACAGCTACAAAGGCTGCAACTATTGATATGCGTGCAAAGGTTTTTGAATCTGATAATGGGAATTTTACATGTTGCATTATTATATGTTCTTTCACCCAAAAAAAAGGCATAAACCAAGCTGATAATCAGGCCTTAATGTAAGTAGTAAAAATTTGCACTTTGACGAGCTTTCTAGAAACATCTCGTACTTACATAGCATCTCTAGATGCTTGTTAACTTATACACATCATTGATATTTTGTTTGTACAAATCGAATATGTTTCTCGACCAATGGTTACATCTACGATTGTTATCCAGAGAGGTCATGTTATGATACGAATTTCATGATAGTAAAATCTCACATTAGTCTAAAAAAAGGTAATTAAGAAAAAACTGAATATCATAGCATGTGCAAATCCAGTGCATGAGCCGCATTTGACAGAAAAATATTTAGGGACATTTACATACAAAGAACAAAATTCATATGTTTTTACATCTCTCACGTCAAAACTTTCATATTTACACATATAGCACTCAATTATTTAATATCATATAAGAAATTGCATTATTACCACTTTTAAAAATCAAATACACCATTTCATGCATAACTTCAAAGTACAATAGCACGTAAATATGGAAGTTCAAGTGTGAGTTATGTAAATATATAAGAATTGTGCTAAAAAAGTGTAAAATGATATGGGGACAAAGTAGTGAGGCAAAGATATATGTTTGTGCTAGTCATCTCCAAGCCAAACTAGGCAACCTAATTGCACAATGGCTTATGATAGAGCCGTTGTGCAATGATGCAAAAACATACCACGTGAGCTGTAACAATGTTTTACATACAGTTAGTTTCTACACAAAAAAGAATGCCAAAAAAAAGACTAAGTCTTGATAAATATGATTGAATAGACACAATGAAACCTAAACTTGTAACTACTGGTTACATTTTATACTAAGAATATTTACATACATACCACTCAATTCTAATGCATTTATATAGACACGTAAACGTCAATTTGTACACGTATGACACCTT
>JXCR01096298.1:83501-107714 GCA_002079205.1 Phalaenopsis hybrid cultivar | reverse complement strand
CCAGTCGTTCTATTTCTGTTTCTTCCTCAACATCAAAAGTTCAGATGCTCTGTTTTGGTGGAGAAGAAGACGATGACAATGTTGGGGTAGTTTCTGTTGATCATAACTGCAAGCCCAGAACTAGAATGGTATGTTCATCTTCTTCTTCTCTTTAACTCGAGAGTTTGCTAATTTTGATTGATGGGAATGTGAAGAAAACAGTGCCCTCCATCGGAATGGGAGGAGGATGTGCCAAGTTTGGTTCTTCCATTTCCACTTGTAGTAAGCGCAAGAAGACAAAGGTGGACGCTTTACCTGTTTCCAGAACTGCTCAGGTGGGCTTCTGAAATTTAATTTTAATAATACATTACTATTAAATAGAATTGTATCTTATTGTACAAGGAGTTGAGATTGTCATTAGATGGGGAAAGAGAAGCTGGGGTCGCATGTCAGAGCTCTGCAACAGCTTGTCTCTCCCATTGGCAAGGTCGGTGTTTTTCTTCACGCACGTATTTGAAGAATTAAAAATGTATTTTTTTCTTCTTCGGAGGAACAGAGATNTAATAATACATTACTATTAAATAGAATTGTATCTTATTGTATAAGGAGTTGAGATTGTCATTAGATGGGGAAGGAGAAGCTGGGGTCGCATGTCAGAGCTCTGCAATAGCTTGTCTCTCCCATTGGCAAGGTCGGTGTTTTTCTTCACCCACGTATTCGAAAGAATTAAAAATGTTGTTTTTTTCTTCTTCGGAGGAACAGAGATTGGAAAAAATTATTACTTGAAGCGGTTCATATGAATTGCAACTTGTTTTTCTCTGATTTCAGTCGGATACGGCGTCTGTTCTTCAGGAAGCTTTCGGATACATTAGGTTTCTTCATGATCAAGTAAAGGTCTTGCTCCTCTCTCTGTATCGAGTCACCATTCACTTGGCACTGTTAAGAACTGGATCGCACGAGTGCATTTATATTGGTTTTTAAATCATTCTAAAAAAAAAATGAATCTTTGNAAGCTTTCGGATACATTAGGTTTCTTCATGATCAAGTAAAGGTCTTGCTCCTCTCTCTGTATCGAGTCACCAGTCACTCGGCACTGTTAAGAACTGGATCGCACGAGTGCATTTATATTGGTTTTTTAATCATTCTAGAAAAAAAGTGAATCTTTTTAAAGCAAATAGTCTCTTTTTTTTCCTTTTATGTTACTGTTTTCATTGACAGGTGCTGAGCTCTGCATACATGGAAGAAGAAACAGAGTCAGCAATGGAGTCGGATTGGAGAGAAGGGTATTTAAGGAAGAGAGGACTCTGTTTAGTCCCTGTCTCGAGAACAGTGATAATGACGGGAAGCAACAGCGCTGATATGTGGGCACAGGCCAGTTCCCTCAACATGGAGAGAAGCACCGCCATCTCTCCGGCGAGCTCCAAGCCCTAAGCCTCTTACTAGCTATTATTAAACCATCGGCCTGCCTCTCTTTTGCCCATCTGTCTCTCTGTTTAATTATTTGTCATCTCTTNTCGAGAACAGTGATAATGACGGGAAGCAACAGCGCTGATATGTGGGCACAGGCCAGTTCCCTCAACATGGAGTGAAGCACCGCCATCTCTCCGGCGAGCTCCAAGCCCTAAGCCTCTTACTAGCTAATATTAAACCATCGGCCTGCCTCTCTTTTTGCCCATCTGTCTCTCTGTTTATTTATTTGTCATCTCGAGCTTGCAAAAGCAAAGAACAGAGGACATGGATGGCTTTGGCTCCATACATATATAAGGTCTTTTTTTTGGAATATTTACATATCTAGCACGCAACTCTTATGTATTTACAAACTCACACCTAAACTTACATATTTACATGTATAGCACTTTGGTTCTTCTAGTCTATACATGAAAAGAAGTCCTAATAGTGTCATTTTTGAATTTTGATAAGGNGGCTCCATACATATATAAGGTCTTTTTTTTGGAATATTTACATATCTAGCACGCAACTCTTATGTATTTACATGAAAAGAAGTCCTAATAGTGTCATTTTTGAATTTTGATAAGTGATATTAAAGATTTCAGTGCTATGTGTGTAAATATGAATGTTTAGACGTGTAAATGACCCTTTATTAGGACTAAAGCAATGTTTTTTATTTGTAATTTTTATTAGTATACTCAAAATAAATATAACAGTCCAAAGCATAAAGTCTAAATATATGAATCTAGTTTGAAAAGGGTACTATAATTAGAGCAGATAAGCGAAATAAGATCAGCTTCTCCATTCTATCGTCTAGAATAACACAAGAAAGTGTTTTTTGGTAGATTTACATACATCAGTAAAATTTTTAGAGCAAAAGTTGAAGTAAATCCCCCACAAAATAAGATAATAAATAGTACATTAATACAACTAAATTGAGATTTCATTTCATATGAAAAATAGAGGTCTGCATGAGCTAAAGTTGATCTAGTTGAGGCATTGTTCAAATCGGTTCATCAAATTTTGAGCCAAAGATGACCCAGTATTATCAAATTTTGTTTCCATCATGTAAAATGGGCTACATCAAATGCATTGCATGCAAGATAATTTGTAATGGCAAAGTGATGTGTTAACGATTTAGCATCATATGGACATTTCGACACAGACTAACATAGGACTAGAATTTTAGGATTGGGCATAGACTAATTAAAATGATTGTATTATATGGATGTAAGATATAAGATGTTGCTGTCTTTGAATAGGAGAATATAATATTACTGGAATAAAGGTTATAGAGTTGAATTCTATTAGATGATTGATAATAAATGCAGCAACTACTTGATCCTGAAGGGTGGGGATTGAATGATGGAGATTTGATGACAATGTTGTCGATAGTGATGAGGCAATGACAATGGGGATTTGACAATGGTGGCCGATAGATGGTGGTTCAATGGCATTAACAATCATGCTATTGTGATTCAAACGGTAGTGGTTGAATGATGATAGTCTGATGGCAGTGGCAGTGGTGGTCTATTTACGATAGTAGCTACCAATCAATAGTTGTCCGTCAGGTATGCCTATTCAATGAGATATGTGAGATAAATTATTGATAATTCACTTGTCAAAATTCATAGTTATCATTATTAGTTATATTATTTTGTGACAAAAAAAATCATAAAAGGAGAAAAGGTAGAGAATATAAAGCAGTGTCACAACTCCTTGGTAGTCGTCGCTACTATGCTACGAAGAATGATGAGGGACCCAATGCATGAGAAAATATTGAAGATTTTTTGGTGTTAGAAGGATCAGAAGATCCAAATGACATGCCTTAGAGCTGCGTTGCCACATTAAAGCTTTGCAGTTCTACATTGAAGTGATGTAATGCCAATGTAGAAATGCTGTGATGCTGAGGACCTAACACTACACGATGCCCTTGTCATTCAATTTGGAAGTAAATTTTTAGCGTCGATCGATTGGGGCCGTTACTTGAGAAATTTATGGAGTTATTAATGTGGGAGAACTTTGAGGAGAGGAGTGATACTTTAAAGTTTAGAAATTATTCGAATAAACAACCGCGAAGCTGCTTAAAAAAAATTCTTCAAAAAATTACTGTGGCAAGTACTTTTTTGTTTTTTTTTTTTGAAAAAGATAGAATGCAACTTTCTAGAAACCACTTTAGGTAGGCAGATATGCTGAAAAATTGTTGCTTTCAGTTACAGCTTTTTGAGAACGTAAGTAAAACACTGTTTTGTCAAACAGAAAAAACTGCAATATGATGTCATACTGTCACTGCACTGCCACCCAAAATGCACTTTTAGAGTGTGAGTGAGTTTAGTTGTGTATGTGTGATTGAGAATCCCAAGTGGGAGAGAGAAGAAAGCTATTGGTGGAGTAAGAGCACATGGCTAAATTTTATACTTCATCTATATTTTTCATGTCTTCCTACTCTTATATTCTTCTTCTATTTATCCTTGTTGAAAGTATATTTTGAAATTATTATTTTTATGAAGACTTAATTTTACTCTTATTCCTAGTTTATGGTGTTGCCAACTTGTTTCACTTAGTACAATAGTTTGCTATTTTTTATTATAATTATAATTATTTGATACATCTTTTGCTTAATTTAGCTGCTCGTATGATCAATGTTCAATTTAACGTGTCTGGCATTAAAGGATACTGGAAGAATTATTTGTTGCGGCGGTAAAATATACCAACAAGTAATAATAGAGATAAAAATTTACTCAGCTAATGCTTGCTATCTCTTAAGAGTGGAACTTAATGCAATCGTTTGGTTTTAATTCACATAGGAATATGATGAATTAATCAATAAGGTTGTAATTTTTAAGCTATTAAAAGTGTTGTGAATTCTTGCCCCGCCAAACACCAAGATAAAATTCCAAAGAACTCCTGCGGCTCTTGAATACGGGGAAGATATTTGAAGTTAACAAGCTTCAGCTTCCTGTTGTAAATATGTCATCCATTGGAGTTGTTTATGAACATCATCGGACTGACGCATCAGTTGCAATATCAATGTAAATGAAAACTTATGGAAATCATTGGAGGAGGAAATGATTCCATTGACGTCTGCTATTAAATCAAATTGGCTCGAATCACGATCATAGCTATCCTTCAAAAATTAGAGTGTCTGTCACGTTTGTGTTGTTGGAGAAACAATAAAATTATATATTGAGTTAATGAAGAACTTAAAGACGCTCCAAGCTATGTAGAATTGGTGATGCTTCATCCCCTGTCTTATCAGAAATTGATCTTGTTCTTGGTGGAGAACCAAACTTAAAAGAACTTAATGCAATCTGCTCGAAGCCACTTAGAGAAATCTTATGTGCTGAAGGTGAGATAGATGACACAGCTCTCATATCAGATATTCGGTCACACTTAGGAACATTCACTCCGCAAAGGTATAGCCCTCTTCACTTGTTTCAAATTCTCTTAAATTCTATAAATCAGTCCTACGTTTGGTTCAAGGTATAACAAAGAAAATGAACTTTACTTGCATACCACGCAATTTCTATGTATCTAATACCTATGCTTGAAAGTTTACATACATGCCATGGAATTTTCATCTATTTACATTCTCAACACCTAGTTCTTACATTCTTACAAATCAAGCACCCAAAAATCAAATTTACATAAATGCCATGAAATATTTGTCTAGTCACATGCTTAACACCCAATTTAAAAACGAAATATATGTACATATAGATTGTATAATACTTATGCATTTACTTGTATAACACCTCATTCTATCACTGACAAAAAAATATATTGCTGAGTTTTGGATTTTTTTTTTTGACATATGTTAATTGCATTTATATATATTGATTGGATTAATATATATTTGTTTTCTATAAGTTCTTATGCATTTATAATAGTTTTCCAAATTTTGAGTGTTTGAACACGAACTGTCAAATGTATGTTAACTAGATTCTTAACATATATACTTAACAAATTTACATATATATATTTAACCCATAGATATTTATATATCTACCACAAAAACAAAAGAAAAAGAAAACTAAAATGTGAAGCTACATATTTTCGAAATCATTAGATATTTACATCAATAACAACTAAACATTGACTTTTTATATTTATGCTTATTCATGTCACAAAAAATGTAATAATAATAATAATAATAATATTATTATTATTATTATTATTATTACTATTTGAACTTTGATGCTGGGATGATGAAATCGTGAGATTTTAATCAGTGTCACTTAATACAATTAAAAACTCACCATTTCTTTTCTTTAGCAACGATAAACACCAATTAAAAACGTCTGTAATAAGTTGCTTAAAGTATGTGTTCTTTCTTCTCTCTCCTCTTCTCGGAACTACACGACAACGCAGTCAAGTGATGATTCATCTTTGGACATCGACCGAGGCGACAACAAAAGGTGGAAGGATGAGCTTCAAGTGAATTTCAATAGACTTAAATAACATACACCCATTATACTTCGAAGTTGTTTGTCTCAATACGACGTAAATCCCCACACTATCTTTTAGAATTTCGTACCATTGTATATCATACGATATAAATCCTAAATTAATTAGGATTCTGAGGTCGTCGTTCAGTACGACATAAATTTTCTTATTTTCTCAGACTATTTGCATATGACATGTAGACAGAAATCCTGAATATCTAAATAATTTACAGGACTGAAACATTAAATATAATTTCTCTTTCAAATAATTAAAATCAAATCATATGCTAGTTAGAGAAGTCACTGAGTGTCTTCGGCATTTCCTACTTTTCATTCCTTTGGTATTCTAAAATAATTGTTTCACATTGAGCCATCCCAATTTGAATTTTATATAAACAATCATGAAAATCTAAATGTTGAATTCTTGAAGAAGAAACTCTGATCTTAATTGAAAGTTTTCTTAGGTGACTTAAGTTGACTAAAATGTAATTAACTATACGGACTTGTCTCTATAGAGAATTAAGAACTCAAATTAATCTAAACCTTGTCTAATCTGTGTGTTAAATAAGATAATTTGTCGGCTATAAAATTTGCAGACCAAAATAGTCATAAACTTTTAAGTTTAAATAGTTAAGCGTACTAACAAGTGATACATTCAGCTTTCGACATGATATATCATTTGTGGTATCTTGTTCAACATTTAAACTATTAGATAAATGAAACCTATCCGGTCTTTTTGTTTTCAAAAATAAAGAGTGTTACTTCCAAAATAAAAAAATACGCTAAATATTAAATTTAAATTAAAAAAAATTTTTCAAGAAAGAAATTAGCAGACAACGTGTTGTCATTTTACTGTTCATTTACCGCTTATCTCCAGCTTTCTTGTCCTTCTATGCATTCTATTCCTTCGATGTGATTGCTTGAACAATTTAAGATTCAACAAAGATATTTTATATTAGGTTTTAACTATTCCTACTACATTTAATGCTCCTCTATTTATAGAGGTTTAGGCTTCTTGTGAAATGATAATTATATCACTTATCCTCTCTCTAATAGGCCAACCATCAATCAAATTGGTTTACGTTGGGAGACGCAAAATTGACGAACACCTGACTAGTCATTCTGTTGTCTATCGGCCCCCGTTTAAGCGATCTCTGAGTCAATCACTTGGCCTCTGGGTGGGTCGGTTCATTGACTTGTAGTCGATAGACCACTATCGCTAAATTGCCTTTATTTCTGGTTAGATTCATCTTTCAACATGCGCATTATTCTAAGCCGTTAGATCCATGAAAATAAGGAGCTTTTTTCTATTGTGCACTTAAAAATTGGTTGAATTAGCTAATTCCACCCTATTTAAACAAAGCTCAAAGATAATGTTCTAGTGGAGATCGACAATAATAAATATCTCAAATGGTCAATGTCATGAAAGAGACAAGTAATTAACAATATTATCGTTTCGACAATTAAGAAAATTGAATGTCTGATTTGGTTCTAAGACCGAGTTATTATTAATAAAAACTATAAATAGATCATTAGTCTTACAATAAAAGTGATCACAACATCCACATATAAAAACTATATAAAACATTGCTGCTATTATAGGAATGTGTCCATAACCCATCTATCTTTATGCATAGAAAGTCATGACTAAGTTTCTATATCTTACCAATATATAATTTTTTTTATGTCGAAGTTATCATGATAAGCACTAATTAATATTTGAATCTGAAAAAAAAATTAAATTAAATTTTCTTATCATTCAAAATTTAAATTATAATGGATCAGTTAATTTTTTTTATTGTAGGAAAACATTAAAAAAATAAATATTTTTATGTGATTTGGTTGTTTTCGTTCTTTTTTTTCTCTTTTATTTTTCAAGGAGTCGTCGGTCTATCAATCGTCATATACAATCTTTTGTCGAATAAGTCACTCTTCTTGGTTATATGTAGGGTTTAGGGAGGAACCGGAAAAGACGGACATATAACAAAGCGACAAATGAGAGAGAAGTTAAAACGTGGCGAGCATACGTGCGGTATACATCACAACGATATGTCAAGTAGGTCTGCCCAAATAAGATCGAGCGGAAATGCTTTGGGCCAATATCTGCAAAAGAATGCCTGCATAGATCACCCAAAACCAGAGGTTCAGGTGTAGGAATCTGTTTTGGGGTTATGAATGCTATAAAAGAGACTTATCCCACTTGGTTAATTACATCTTTGGGGTTGCCCGAGAATACTCTTGATCCAAAGGGGGTTTTCATTGTCTGAGAGTGACAATTAGCACAGGACTATCAAAGGAGGTTATCTCGCAGAGGCCTGACGAATGTGTGTGATGTGGAGGCAGTGACCCAAAAGGATGGGCGTGCAGAGATGGCAGGGGTCCAACGAATGAGTGTATCGTGGAGGATGTGCATGAAATAATGAGTGTGCTGAAGAGGTAGTGGCTCGAAGAATGGGAGTGTTGTGGAGGTCGTGACATGAAAGGATGGGTGTACCGAGGAGGCAGAGGCTCGAGGGATAGGCGTGAACGTGGAGGTAGCAGGATGAGCGTGTCTATCAAGTAGAAGCCCGAAGGATGTAATCCTGACCGGGGAGAATCTATCAGGTAGGGGCCTGAAGGATGTAATCCTGACCGGGGAGAATCACACAAGTGGGATGAGTGTGTGGGTGGACACTCAAAATACTACCCAAGCAGGCAATGACGACCAGGCAAAATGTCATACAACACATAAGACAATAGAAATGTTGTGCTCGACCGCCTAGGGCATAGGATGCCATTAGAGAGAATTATACATTACCCCAATAATGACCACACATTTGCAAATGAACATGTCAAATGAAGCAGCAACATACAAACATACAAATGTTCAGTCGCCTGGATTATAATCTCCTTTGATAGTTTTGTGAGATAACCTCATTTGAAAGCTTTGTGCTAGTTATCTCTCTCAGGCAAGCAAAACTCCTTTGGATCAAGAGTATTTTTGAGCAACCTCCAAGACGTAAATAACCAAGTAGAATACATGCTCTTGGCAGCATACATGACCATACAACAGACCTCTATGCCTAAACCTCTGGTTATGAGTTGTCTACGTAAGCATTTTTTTATGGATATTAGTCCAAGGTGGTTTCACCTGATCTTATTTGGGCGAACATACTTAACCTATCCTTGCGAGGTTTATCGCGTGCATGCTTTCCACATTTTACTTTTTCTTTTATTTTTTGTTTTATCGTATGTACCTCCTTTCTGGTTTCTCCGTTTTCCGGGTCATTCATATGACCCAGAAAAGGAAGTATACTATAATCAACAGACTGACTCCTTCAAAAATAAAAGAGAAAAAAAAAAGAATTCTTCGTGCTTCTCCAAATCGACTGACCCAACTTACCTTTTTATATGCAGGTGGTTGTCTAATACGCCTAAAGTGTTAGAAGACTCCCCAACAAAGATGAGGTGTAAGTCCTTTTTGTTTGGAGTGTTTCTAGCTTTGTAGTTGAACCTTCTCCTATTTTCCTATTTTGAGGCATCATTGTCACTACGACATGTGTGTCTCATCTCTTGGAGCTCCAACTTATAGTCATAGGATAGAGTTTCTTTCCTTTGACCATAGGGCTACCGAGGTCCCCGGTAGATCAAGCGGTTCACGGATTGCTGATCGGGGATCTCAGACATGTTGGGTCGACTGCCTTCACGACCTGGTAGCCTTGAGGTCTTAGTGGCTTGGGATGATGGGCATGTGGTACCCTGACTTGGCTACCTCTACCTTTTAGGGATTACTCCTCCCCTCCTTTAACTACATCTGTTGAGGCCTGTCACTTTCTTTGCCTTCATTGGCATCATCTCGACGACCCGATTGCCAATGAGCTGCCACACGTTTGTGATACGACAATTTGTTCTCTACCCTTATGGCCCGGATGTGCTTTGACGTATTATGTTCCCCCATCAGGTTTATACTGTTATTTTGCAGGCTTTGTATGCCGATGAGCCGCTACCCATCTAGGATGGGAGAGACTCACTCTTTGCTCGTTAGCTAAGCGAGAGCTTAGAAACATCAAAGCATTCACCCTATGAGGTAACCTCCTTTGATAGCCTTGTGCTAATTGTCACTCTCAGACAAGCAGAACCCTTTTGGATTAAGAGTACTCTTAGGCAACCTCCAAGATGTAATTACCAAGTGGGATACGCTCCCTTGGGAGCATTCATGACCCCAAAACAAACACATACACTTGAACCTCTGGCTAGGGGTGACCAACGTAGATATTCCTTCCTGGATATTGGTCTAAGGTGTCTCCGTCTAATCTTGTTTGGGTGGACATACTTGGTATATCGTTGCAAGGTTTACAACTCGTTGGCTCTTTACATATTGATTTTTCTCTTAATTGTCGCTTTGTTGTATTTCGTTTTTTCTGGTTTTTTTCTTCTTTAGGCCATTCATATGACCCTGAAGAGAGGTTTATTTGGAGAAGAAAAGTATACGACGATCGACAAACTGACGACTCCTTAAAAAATAAAGGAGAGAAAAATGAACGAAAATATGAGCAATAACGCATAGTGTAGAGTAACCAAGTATCATGCAGAGTAACAACGTACATTGTAGAGTAACAAAACACATTACGAAGTAACAATGTAACTTGCAAAGCAACAACATACATTGTATCGTAACTAAAAACTCTATGGAGTGACCGAGTCTCTTGCATACGGGCATGCCCTGAATACGGTGTATCAAAGACTCGATAATAATTTCTAACCGCAATTGCTTTTGTTGGTTTTACAACAAACTTTTTTGTATATGGATATTGCACTTGAAGAAACCTTGTAGCATCTTTTTGGTTGTGGGATAAGGTTTCTACTCTAATCATAAATGGGAAACTTGAAATTTGATAAGAATGACTCGAGGAAACTCCAAGCTTTTGAGGAATTTTGAGCTTCATCATCACCCAAATGCAATCATAGTTTTTGTGTTGTTGCCTTGTTGCCATTGCCACTACCACCAGACCACTCTTGCTAAATTTTTCTCGTTGTCATTGCCACCAAACCACCACATTCGAACCACCATTGTTCAGTGGCCATCGCTACCACCAGCCAACCATCTCGTGACCGCCGCGATAATTATCACTATTAAATCACTTTTCTCAGACCATTGTTACCACAGTTGTTATTGCCGTCAGATTATAACTACTTAAAAAATTATGAAGAATGTCACTCAAATACTATAAATAGACTTCTATCCTCTTCATAAATTGAGGGAGAGAATTCAAGGAGCTTTCAAGGAGAACTTATAGTTTCTCATTTTAACTAGTTTAAACCTCGTGGTTCTTTTTTTTGTCCTTTACGATTTTTCATGTAAGAATTCATGATGTCTTCTTCTATTTCTTTTATTATCTGCGTATGTCCTGAATTTCACACAACACTGAAATGTTTTATTATTATTCTACCACCATGAATCTTCTGAGACACTATATATAAATAATTATTTAGATTTATTTTTGTAGAACCGATGTAATCTACATTTAAGCTGACATTTCTCCTTCTTCGAAGTGGTGAAGAAGCTCTTCTAGCATCTTGCTGGAAGTCAATGAAGACAAGGAAGATGATCAGAAAAGTGGAAAAAAAGTTGCGGAAAATGGAAGAAATGGGCTTGCCTAGGCTTCTCCTGAAGGAAGAAGAAGAAGAAGCCTCTTCAAAAATCTCAATGCTTGACTATTGTTAGCTATCTTTGATTGCATGTATGTATTTCCTTGAATTTCATTATGTGTTTGTCTAAAGTCTATGTTGTGTTATGTGGAGTCCGGTTCATTACATCCAAATTGGGCGGATTCTGTATCTATCAGAATGCATCTTGATGAATTAATTTTGTGTTATTTGTTTCCGTCATAATTAATTCTCTCACTTCTTCCTCCCTCGCTCTGCCTCCCGAATTCACGATAAAAGGAGCCCGCCCTCTCTTTTTGTGATAGCAGCAATGCCCCGCACCCTCTCTGTTCGCGAAAAGTAGCACCCAACCTCCCATTTTTGCAAAACACACACGAAGAAAGGGAAGCCCGTGTTTTAGCGCTAAAGACCAATAAAAGATCCCACCTCCGCCTACTCCTGATTGCGAATGGCGCCTTCCCTCTCCCGCTCGATCTCGATCCCGCCCCGCCTCCTCGTTTTGATCACGAAAGTTCGCGACCACGACATTACTGTTTTGCTAACCGTTCTCGCCATTCTCTGACGCAAAGTGAAGCATCCCTTCACTCCCTTCATATTCACGATAAAAGACTTCGAACGGCTCTCCTTCAGTAACGATGTCATGGTTGGTGTTTTTCTTTGGGCTTCCACATGATAGAAGGAAGGAAAGTGGAAGCAGTAGTTCTTTGCATTGAAGGAAGAAGAAAGAAGAAGAAGATTATTCACATTTGTCTTCTTCTTGGTGACTTGTGGCTGAACAAAAATTGGGTTTATTTCTCTTATAAGTTTATCTTCTTTGGTGTATCTTGGTGTAGAGTTTCTTCGATGTATTTCGGTGTAGATAAAGAAGAAAAGAGAGAGAAGAAGAGAGAGCAACGGAGTGAGAGATTCCTCTTGTAAGTCGAGGTGATCGACTGGTGTAAATTCCTCAAGTAGTAAAATCTTCTGCAACTCCGTGGACTTAGGTAATTTGCCAAGCCACATAAATCTATGTCTGCTTGTCTGTGCTATTTTCTCGTTCCAATCTTTCACTTTATTACCGTCATTTTTCACAGCAGTCTATTACTCTTTTATAGTCATTTAACCTTTTTTTACCACCATCTCCGGACTATAGTTATTTGAAAACCACCATTTATCTATGGTTGTGCAATCTTTATCCTCCAAATATAATGACCAAATCACAATTACTTGACTATGAATGCATGATCATCAACACCCAATTATGATTGCTTGGCTTTCAATGTCTATTTATCGTCGCCCAATTTCTATCACACATCGACTATCTCTTGACAATCATTGTTTGTTTATAATTGCCCAAACCTTTATCATCGCTCTGTCCAATTTTTATCATTTGAATATAAGCTTTTGATCATCATCGCCCTACTAAAATTTTCTAATCAGTAATGTCTGCAAGCATCATAGCTATAACTGCTTATAAGATTGATGTATGCCGGAATGTTTGTCATCATCTCTAAGGCTATAGAATTTCATGAACATATGTCATTGCTTGTAAAGTCAATGCACGTCATAAAAAAGTTGTAATGGCGAATAGGGCCAATGCATGAAAGTGACTTTAATGCCTCATCGAATCTATTCTATATAATACATGTCTATTAGACTGCTATAATGCACATAAATGAGTCAAATATTTTAAGTTTTTCACACTTTCACATACAAATTTGGACATCTCCTATAAAATTTTTTTATTTATAGGTCTGGGTCTCAATACACAAAAGTAGGTATTAGTCTTCTAATTATTAGATTTCAGGTAATTACAGAATTATTTGCATATAATAAAATTAGGGGCCGATTCGATCATTGTGATTTTTTCATATTCTTATGATAAATATAAATATAAAAATATAAGATTAAAGGTACAATTGTAATTTCTTAAAAATATATATCTGCATGTATAAATTTATTTTTTGAATTGTTCGACATTCATTTTAAAAACTGTTTCATCAGAGTGCCCTAGACATGATAATCTAACTTATAACTATTTTTTTATAATTTTGAAGTTCTAGATTTAAAGATATAGAAGATTTATATGAACTTAGCGATTTAATCTAAAGAAATTAGATAATGACAAGTATGTCTTTTGCACCTTTTTTTTATATAAAATGCACTAAAGATTTTCCAGAAACTTCATTCCAATGCTGCTGGATTTCCAAACTGTGAGGAGAGGAAAAGAAAGAATTGGGGGAAAAAGGGTAAGAGAAAAGAAAAGAGTATTTTTGGAGGTCAAGACTTGATTTTCGTGAGATGGGTCAGTTGAGAAAATTGACCGACTCAAGGTAGGTTGTCTTTACCCTATCTCTGATTTCAGTAATTTTATCATTCTACGTATTTTTCAAATTTTAGTTGCCCGAAACTTTCAAAATTAATGATATCTCCGCATTTTGAAAACTTACACCATAAAATTTTTAAAATGTTATTGTCCTAGCTATTTTACACACTTTAATATATGTATAGTGAACTTTCACCATGTTTTTCTTTTATTTAAGGAAAAAGTCCTAATATTAGTTATATTAAACATTATAAAAATGTAGTAAAAATGAGATGTATTATAAATACTGACACAATGATGACTGAATATGTGCTTAATATTTAATTTCTATTTTGATTGTTGTGTATAGATTGATCTCGTTGTTTCATACTGCGAACTTTCTCATTTTGTTTTATGTATGCACATTGTTGCTTAATATATTTCAAATGATATGATGTTGTGAATATGTTGGCTACTATAATTCAGATTAACAGAGATATAATACCCTCTGTGGAAGGGTGAGCAGATTGGCTTTCCCTTAAATGGGTTAGTGGTGATACATGTTGGGAGTTATAAGGGGTAAATATGATATGATATTAGTGCTGACTAGCTAGGGGTGACAACTTCCATTTATTTTGTCACCTGGCTGACTATTTGATTGTTCTCACCGACATAATATGATATGATACCGTACATGTTTTACTTAAATTGGTAAACAACCACATATGATTAGCTGGATCTCCTAACTTATATAATAAATGTAGATGATAATTGTGCTTGATGATATGTATTTTTCTACACTACTATTATTGTGATTTGATACCTAACTTGGATACTTTTATTACAGTATACATGTATGTTTAGTGACCTACAAACTAACTTTCTTAGTATGCGCATTAATTTCAGTTGTAGCTTTTGTGTAACTTTTGTTGTTTTTAGAAAATCATGATCAATGTATATAAATATTTTGGATGTAAATAGTTTTGATGATTATAGAGAACATGTGAAGATGATGTTACTTATCTTTATTTTTGTATTATTCGATGATTTTAGTGGCTATGTATAATGAAAATTAGAAGATAAAAGATTTTTTACAAATAGATATTGGGTTAATTATCTATTGCGCACTCAACTTGGTATAATTGATTTTCGTATATCTGTTAAAATAGGTCGAGTCAGGATAGGGTCACGCCTTACGCCAACCATGTTAAGCTGATATTGTCACTATCTTCGCTGGGAAACCTTGTAGTCTTGTTATTGGGATAATTCACAAGCTATCAACTATGGATCTTATCATGAGTAGGGAATCACCACCATAGCTTGATTTATATTCTCGAGGTAAGAGGCATAGGAATTTTATGACACATGAGTGTTGCGGGATCGAACAGGGTCAGCTCTCATATAGGGAAATGTCGCCATAATATGTCAAATTTACTTAGGTCGATATCTCGTGCTCTTTAATCCTCGGTTAATTGAATTTATTCTTTATTAAACCAAGTTTTATTTTGGAAAAATGTTTTTTTCCAAAGTCTTCTCTAGCCTTTGCCCACGAAGCCGAGTAGGGTCCAAAAATGTAGGCCAATTATGTTTCTTTTAATTAATTTCCTGGTGAGAGCAAGCTCCTGAGCATTATGGGTGAATTGAAGAAGTAAGAAAAACATAAATACAATAAAACAAAATTAAGGAGAAGGGGCTTGAGAGATTTTTTCTGTATAAGTTTTCTTGTAGCTCATTTTCACCCGTTGGTGACTTATCTTGTCTTGGACAAATTTTTTTTTTGAATATGTTTTAGGGAGAACTTTTGTGAGAGGCTAATTTTTTTTACTGAATGTTGGTGGCCGACAGGAGCTCGCCAACCGACAGGAATTGTGGTCTAACAAAATGGAACAGGCTTGGCTAAGCTGAATGGAATTGGCCTGGTTAGGTCGACTAGATGAGTTTGACTATTTTCCAGACAAGCTCTCTAATGTATTCTATGTGGGGCAATCAAAACAACTTGTTGTTTGCGAACAGTTTATGTTCGGCTCGTTAAAAAGCTCATGTTTGATTCAATCGCTAATTTAACGAGTCAAACACAAACAATTTTTTTGCGCTCGATATATAAACGATCCAAACACGAACAAAAATTTGTATGTTCGTGTTTGACTANTATTATCGATGATTTTAGTGGCTATGTATAATGAAAATTAGAAGATAAAAGATTTTTTACAAATAGATATTGAGTTAATTATCTATTGCGCACTCAACTTGGTATAATTTATTTTCATATATATGTTATAATAGGTCGAGTCGGGATAGGGTGGCGCCTTACGCCAACCATGTTAAGTTGATCTTGTCACAATCTTCGCTGGGAAACCTTGTAGCCTTGTTATTGGGATAATTCATGAGCTATCAACTATGGATCTTATCATGAGTAGGGAATCGCCATCAGAGCTTGATCTATATTCCCGAGGTAAGAGACATAGGAATTTTATGAAGCATGAATGTTGCGGGTCAGTAGTTATCTGATCGAACGGGGTCAGCTCTCATGTAGGGAGATGTCGCCATAATATGTCAAATTTACTTAGGTCGATATCTCGTGCTCTTTAATCCTCGGTTATCTGAATTTATTCTTTATTAAATCGAGTTTTATTTTGGAAAAATGTTTTTTGCAATGTCTTCTCTAGCCTTTGCCCATGAAGCTGAGCAGGGGCCAAAAATGTAGGCCACTTATGTTTCTCTCAAGTAATTTCCTGGTGAGAGCAAGCTCCCCCAGCATTATGGATGAATTGAAGAAGTAAGAAAAACATAAATACAATAAAACAAAATTAAGGAGAAGGGGCATGAGAAATTTTTTCTGTATAATTTTTCTTGTAGCTCATTTTCACCCCTTGGTAACCTATTTTTTCTTGGACAAATTATTTTTCTGAATATGTTTTAGGGTGAACTTTCATGAGAGACTAATTTTTTTGACTGAATGTTGGTGACCGACAGGAGCTCGCCTAGCCGATGGGGAATTAATGGTCTAGCAAAATGGAAATGGCTTGGCGGAGCATAATGGAATTGGCTTGGTTAGGTCGACTGGATGAGTTTGACTATTTTCCAGACAAGCTCTCTAATGTATTATATGTGGGGCAATCAAAACAAATTGTTGTCTGCGACAGTTTGTGTTCGACTCGTTAAGAAGCTTATGTTCGATTCAATCGCTAATTTAACGAGTCAAACACAAACAATTTTTTTTGCGCTTGATATATAAACGAGCCAATCACGAACAAAAATNAAAAAATAGAATAAATATATATTAAATTATATTTAAATGATGTTTTAATATAAATAATAATATTTAAATCTCTCCTCAACCTTTAACATCCTACGTTTGCATGACCATAGAAGGATTAATTCGGGTTAGCGGGTCAGGTTCGACTCCAACTCGACCAAATAATCCTCTCAATTCCAGCCCAAATAATAAATGGATTGAAAACTAAGACTCGACCCCAAGCTTGAACGACTAACATGAACCCGGCTTGAATAATAAATAGGTCAAATTTTTAGACATGAAAAATATTCGGGTCAACCCTAACCCAAATTTTACGAGTCGAGATCAAGTTGTGTTGGCGTGTTGGTTTAATTTTTAACACCCTTACGTGATTAGGGTTGTCAAAACAAATCTTTGTTCGCAAAAAGCTTGTGTTCGACTCACTAAACAAACAAGTCAAACACGAACACATTTTTTGTGCTCGAAATATAAACGAGCCGAACACGAACAATGATATTTTTAATGAGCCAAACATGAGCTGAGCTTGTGCTTGCTCGTGTTTGGCTCGTTTGCACCCCCCAATTATATGTTGCTAGTCACTTTTATATGATTCGGTTTTTTTCTCTCATGGTGCTCCTTTTCTTGTTTGTGGCATGGCTCATGCTCATCGCACCAAGGAATATAATGTAAATAACAAGAGAAAACACAAAGAGGGGGAGAATGTGTGTGTGTGCGTGCGCGCGCTCGTGTGCGTGAACAGTAAAGGTGATGTCTCCCCTTGATTAAATGCTTCATCAATTTATAGTGATTTAGTACAATTGTTATTACCTTTTTACCCCATCTAAATAGGATTTATAATGGAATATTTATGATATTTTATATATATAAACTTGTCGTGTGACCAAAATCTTTACACCCACAATCTATATTAGGATATTTCTGATATTTTNACATTAATACAACTAAATTGAGATTTCATTTCATATGAAAAATAGAGGTCTGCATGAGCTAAAGTTGATCTATTTGAGGCATTGTTCAAATTGGTTCATCAAATTTCGAGCCAAAGGTGACCGAGCTATCATCAAATTTTGTTTCTAAAATGGGCTACATATGGCCATTAAATGCATTGCATGCAAGATAATTTGTAATGGCAAAGTGATGTGTTAACGTTTTAGCATCATATGGACATTTCGACACAGACTAACATAGGACTAGAATTTTAGGATTGGGCATAGACTAATTAAAATGATTCTAATATATGGATGTAAGATATAAGATGTTGCCTGTCTTTGAATAGGAGAATATAATATTACTGGAATAAAGGTTATAGAGTTGATTTCTATTAGATGATTGATAATAAATGTAGCAACAACTCGATCACGAAGGGTGGGGATTAAATGATGGAGATTTGATGACAATGTTGTCGATAGTGATGAGGCAATGACAATGGGGATTTGACAATGGTGGCCGATAGATGGTGGTTCAGTGGCATTAACAATCATGCTATTGTGATTCAACCGTAGTGGTTGAATGATGATAGTCTGATGGCAGTGACGGTGGTCTATTTACGATAGTAGCTACCAATCAATAGTTGTCCATCAGGAATGCCTATTCAATGAGATATGTGAGATAAATTATTGATAATTCACTTGTCAAAATTCATAGTTATCATTATTAATTATGTTATTTTGTGACAAAAAAAATCATAAAAGGAGAAAAAGTAGAGAATATAAAGCACTGTCACAACTCCTTGGTAGTCATCGCTACTATGCTAGGAAGAATGATGAGGGACCCCATGCATGAGAAAATATTGAAGATTTTTTGGTGTTAGAAGGATCAGAAGATCCAAATGACATGCCTTAGAGCTGCGTTGCCACATTAAAGCTTTGCAGTTCTACATTGAAGTGATGTAATGCCAATATAGAAGTGCTGTGATGCTGAGGACCTAACACGACACGATGCCCCTTGTCATTCAATTTGGAAGGAATTTTTTAGAGTCGATCGATTGGGGGCGTTACTTGAGAAATTTATGGAGTTATTCGTGTGGGAGAACTTTGAGGAGAGGAGTGATACCTAAAGTTTATTTGAGGTAGCGGAAATTGTTTGAAGAAACAGCCGTGAAGCTGCTTAAACAAAATTCTTCAAAAAATTACTGTGGCAAGTACATTTTTTTTTTTGAAAAAGATAGAATGCACCTTTGTAGAAGCCACTGTAGGTAGCCAAGTATGGTGAGAAAATTTTGCTTTCAGTTACAGCTTTATGAGAACGTAAGTAAAACACTGTTTTGTCAAACAGAAAGAACTGCAGTATGACGTCGTACTGTCACTGCACCGCCACCCAAAATGCACTCTTAAAGAGTGAGTGAATGGGTTTAGTTGTGTATGTGTATGATTGAGAATCCCAAGTGGGAGAGAGGAGAAAGCTATTGGTGGAGTAAGAGCACATGGCTAAATTTTATACTTCATTTATATTTTTCATGTCTTCCTACTCTTATATTCTTCTTCTATTTATCCTTGTTGAAAGTATATTTTGAAATTATTATTTTTATGAAAACTTAATTTTACTTTTATTCCTAGTTTATGGTGTTGCCAACTTGTTTCACTTAATACAATAGTTTGCTATTTTTTATTATAATTATAATTATTTGATACATCTTATGCTTTATTTAGCTGCTCGTATGATCAATGTTCAATTTAACGTGTCTGGCATTAAAGGATACTGGAAGAATTATTTGTTGCTACGGTAAGATATACCAACAAGTAATAATCGAGATAAAAATTTACTCAGCTAATGCTTGCTATCTCTTAAGAGTGGAACTTAATGCAATCGTTTGGTTTTAATTCACATAGGAATATGATGAATTAATCAATAAGGTTGTAATTTTTAAGCTATCAAAAGAGATTAGAAGATACACCAACGCTTAATTGGCAATCATCTGTTATATAATACAACTTTGATTTTTAATGTGATATGTTAATGAACCATGAATTCAAAAATGATGCCTCACTTCTTTAAAATTTAGAATATGTTTTGAATAATTAATATGCTAGAAAATTTAGTGTAGGATTGGAAAGTAAAACATTTTTTTATTGGTTGAATAAAAATTAAGGAAATAAGATTAGTAATTAACCTATCAAAATTTTATTTGTGATCATCCTGAGAATGTGACTTTTCATAATATTTAATTGTGCAATGTGTGTGCTTACATACCTTGTATGTCAGTCAATGGTGATCGGATAATAGTGATCTGATAGTGGTGGTTTGACAATGGTAGAGACTGTGAATTGATAGTGGTTTGCCAGTTTTAAATGTTAAGAGATGGTGGTTTGATGTGGTAGATCAACATTGACAAAGGCGGTAAATCAACAGAGGTCTAGCAGATGTGGTAGCTAGGTGATGGTGGTCTGATAGTTGTGGTAATTAAGTGGTAACAATTTGATGACAATAACAACCATGGTGACAAAATGATGGTGGTCTAATGAAGGTGATTCAGTGGTGATAATTACGGTGACTGCGAGAAGACCGTGGCTTGGTGTTTGCGATTGCTACCAAATGATGATGGTTTGGCAGTGTCATCAAGAATCATTGAGCGGAAGCACATTAGTGGTAGCAGCCCGAAAACTAGACGGCAACACAACAAAGATGATGACAATTGGGCGATGAAGAAGCTCGAGGATCCTCATGAGCTTGAAGCTCCCTAGAGTAATTCTTCTCAGAGTTCAGGTTTTCGTTTATGAGGAGAGTTAAGATCTATTTATAGATTTTTTGTGACATTCTTCATAAATATTTAATTGGTAATAATCCTAAAACGATAGCAACAATAGTGACCAAATGATGGTGATCTGACAATAATATTTCAGTAGTGACAATTGCGGTGATGGTCATCATGGTGGTAGGGATGCCCATCGAACAACGTTGGTCTGACAATGGCAATTTGGTGATAGTGATAATTAAAACAATTAAGCTAAATTGGTTTGGTGGGAGTGGTGGTAGCAAAAACAAGGCAACAATAATGTCACTTAGGCAATGATGAAGCTCGGGAGTCCTCAAGAGCTTAGATCTCCGATTTTCTGTTGATGAAGAGATTGGAGGTCTGCTTATAAATTTTGAGTAACATTTTTCATAAATATTTAAGTTGTAACAATCCGACGATAATAACAAAAGGTGGTGACAAGAAAATTTTTGTCTGACAAAGATGATTCAATAGCAACAATTACGATGGTGGAAAGGAGACTGTGGCCTGGTGGTATCGACGGCCACCAATTGATGGTGGTCAAACAGTGGTAATTTGGTGACAGTGACATCAAGAACAGTGTGACATTGCATCAACAACAATCGTAGTTGGGTGATGATAAAGCTTGAGAATCCTTAAGAGCTTGGAGCTCCCTTGATTTATTCTTCTCAAGGTCCAAGTTTCTTGTTTATGAAGAGAGTATAAGTCCATTTATAATTTTTGAGTGACTTTCTTCATAAATATTAAGTGGTAATAATCCGACGACAATAACAACAGTGGTGGCCAGATGACAATGGGTTGAGAAAAGTGATTTAGTAGTGACAATTATCGCGGCAGACAAGAGATTGTGGGCTGGTGGCAGCGATGACTACTAAACGATGGTGGTTCGGAAGTGGCGGTTTGGTGACAATGACAACGAGAACAATCGAGCAAAGTGATCTAGTGCTAGTGGCAGTGGCAACCATACTTCAATACAACAGCTATGATGCCAATTGGGGGATGATGAAGTTCGGAAATCCTCAAGAGCTTGGAGCTTCCTTGAGTCATTTTTATCCAAATTCAAATTTCCCATTTTTTTTATGAGTAGAAATCTATCCATAGATTTTGAGTGACATTCTTCAAAACTATTTAAGTGATAAAAATACGAAAAAAATAACAACAATGGTGACTGGATGATGGTGTTCTGACAATAGTGATTCAGTATTGAAAATTACGATGGAGGCCAGTGGATTTTGGTCTGATGGTGGCGATGGCCATCGAACGATTGTAGTCTGGTAGTGACGATTTGGTGAAACTAATATTGAGAACAGTTGAGCAAAAGCAGTTTGGTGGTAGAGGCAGTGGCAACCAAACGACGACATGATAACAACAATGGCAATTGGGTGATAATGGATCTCTCTGAATCGCATAAACATTTATTAGCAGCATCGTGCCGCTTGAAATTTGGCGACCCTCTACAGTGCAGGTTGCAGATGATTGGTATGGGAGTAAGAGTGGACCCGCTGGATATAGTCTGAGAATTTCTGTGCGATTTTCTCGTTCCAATCTTTCACTTTATTGCCGTCATTTTTCACAGCAGTCTATTACTCTTTTATAGTCATTTAACCAATGCCATTTAATATGTTTTTTTTTAACCACCATCTCCGGATTATAGTTATTTGAAAACCACCATTGATCTATGGTTGTGCAATCTTTATCGTCCAAATATAATGACCAAATCACAATTACTTGACTATTATTGCTTGGCTTTCATTGTCTATTTATTGCCGCCCAGTTTCTATCACACATCGACTATCTTTTGACAATCATTATTTGTTTATAATTACCCAAATCTTTATCATCGCTCTATAGTTATCCAATTTTTATCATTTGAATATAAGCTTTTGATCATCATCGCCCTACTAAATTTTTCTAGTCAGTAATGTCTGCAAGCATCATAGCTATAACTGCTTATAAGATTGATGTATGCCGGAATGTTTGTCATCATCTCTAAGGCTATTGAATTTCATAAACATATATCATTGCTTGTAAAGTCAATGCACGTCATGAAAAATTGTAATGGCGAATAGGGCCAATGCATGAAAGTGACTTTAATGCCTCATCGAATCTATTCTATATAATACATGTCTATTAGACTTCTATAATGCACATAAATGAGTCAAATATTTTAAGTTTTTCACACTTTCACATACAAATTTGGACATCTCCTATAAAATATTTTTATTTATAGGTCTTAGTCTCAATACACAAAAGTAGGTATTAGTCTTCTAATTATTAATTTTCAGGTAATTGCAGAGTTATTTGCATATAATAAAATTAGGGGGCGATTTGATCATTGTGATTTTTTCATATTTTTATGATAAATATAAATATAAAAATATAAGATTAAAGGTACAATTGTGCTTTCTTAAAATTATATATCTGCATGTATAAATTTATTTTTTGAATTGTTCGACATTCATTTTTAAACATTTTTCATCAGAGTGCCATAGACATGATAATCTAACTTATAACTATTTTTCCATAATTTTGAAGTTCTAGATTTCAAGATATTAAAGATTTATATGAACTTAGCGATTTAATCCAAAGAAATTAGATAATGACAAATATGTCTTTTGCGCCTTTTTTATATATTGAATGATATGATTAGATAATCTGACAAATGTGTTTAATATTTAATTTCTATTTTGATTGTTGTTTATAGATTGATCTTGTTGTTTCGTTCTGTGAACTTTCTCATTTTGTTTTATATATGCACATTGTTGCTTAATATATTTTAAATGATATGATGTTGTGAATTTTTTGTATGCAAGAAATGTTGGCTACTATAATTCAGATTAATGGAGATATAATATCCTCGGTGGAAGGATGGGCAGATTGGCTTTCCCTTAAATGGGTTAGTGGCGCAAGCCCGATACATGTTGGGAGTTATAAGGGGTAAATATGATATGATATTAGTGCTGACTAGCTGGGGGTGACAACTTCCGTTTATTTTGCCACCTAGTTGACTATTTGATTGTTTTCACCGACATAATATGATATGATACTGTACATGTTTTACTTAAATTGTTAAAACACCGCATATGATTAGTCGGATCTCCTAACTTATCTAATAAATGTGGATGATAATTGTGTTTGATGATATGCATTTTTTTACACTACTATTATTGTGATTTGATACCATAACTTTGATACATGTTTTACTGTATACATGCATGTTTAGTGACCTACAAACTAACTTGTTTAGTATACATGATATGATTATGATGTAATCATGTATATTGCTCAAATTTTGTGCATTAATTTCAGTTGTAGCTTTTTGTGTAACTTACCGAGTTGTGGTTGCTCACTCTTGTTGATTTTACATGTTTTAAGGGAAGAGAAAGTATCAGGTGGAGTGAGCTGATAATGCATGTTGATAGATATTATATATATATATATA
>JXCR01096298.1:57759-82462 GCA_002079205.1 Phalaenopsis hybrid cultivar | reverse complement strand
ATATATATATATATATATATATATATATATATATAATTGATGAGTAGTGATTTTAAAAAAAATTGATGACAATGCTACAAATATTTATAATCAATTAAAATTATCTAAAAAGATAGAATAAATATATATTAAATTATATTTAAATGATGTTTTAATATAAATAATAATATTTAAATCTATCCACAACCTTTAACATCCAACGTTTGCATGACCATAGAAGTGTAAATTTGTGTTAGCGGGTCAGGTTCGACTCCAACCCGACCAAATAATCTTCCCAATTCCAGCCCAAATAATAAACAGATTGAAAACTAAGACTCGACCCCAAGCTTGAACGACTAACATGAACCCGGCCTGAATAATAAATAGGTCAAATTTTTTTACTTGAAAAATATTTGGGTCAACCCTAACCCAGATTTTACGAGTCGAGTTTGAGTTGTGTTGGCGTGTTTGTCAATTTTTAGCACCCTTACGTGATTAGGGTTGTCAAAACAACTATTTGTTCGCAAAAAGCTTGTGTTCGACTCACTAAGCAAATAAGTCAAACATGAACACATTTTTTGTGCTCGAAATATAAACGAGCCGAACACGAACAATGATATTTTTAACGAGCCAAACATGAGCTGAGCTTGCGCTTGCTCATGTTTGGCTCGTTTACACCCCTAATTATATGTTGCTAGTCACTTTTATATGATTCGTTTTTTTTCTCTCATGGTGCTCCTTTTCTTGTTTGTGGCATGGCTCATGCTCATCGCACCCAGGAATATAATGTAAATAACGAGAGAAAACACAGAGAGGGAGAATGTGTGTGTGTGCGCGCGCGCACCCGTGTGCGTGAACAGTAAAAGTGATGTTTCCCCTTGATTAGATGCTTCATCAATTTATAGAGGTTTAGTACAATTGGTATTACCTTTTTACCCCATCTAAATAGGATTTATAATGGAATATTTCTGATATTTTATATATATAGACTTGTCGTATGACCAAAATCTTTACACCCACGATTTATATTAGAATATTTCTGATATTTTACATATATGAACTTGTTGTATTGTGGCTCAACTTACTAAGCTTATTTGATGTGGCTCGCCCGGCTTGACTCATCCGGCTTGGTGCATCCAGCTTGAGTCATCCAGTTTGGCTCGGCTTGGTGCATTAAGTTTGACTCGTCCGGCATTGCTTGTCCAACTCGATGGTTCTCATAATCTTTTTGTAAGGAATCATTCTTCCTTATTTCAGACCATTAGGTCTTTCTGAGATCAGCACTCATATCTTTTTATGTACATTTTTAATTTTGTTTTTCATAATTTTTTTTCTTCCTATTCATTTGCTTCCTTATAAGTTAGAGCTTTGCACTTTTCCATTCTTGGTGCATCATAAGTTAAGCTCTTTATTTTTCAAAAAAAAATAAAAAAAAATAAAAGCATCCACAAGCGTGACTGAAACCCAAAATAACAACTCCGAGCTCCAAAGCCTTTTATGAGCGATTTAAGGAGTACAAATTTTATGTTTTTTTGGAATAAACCGAAAGCAAAAGAAGGAAAGTAATTACCATTATCGGAGATTCATCCTTGTTAACCCACTTCCCGAAGCTCAGCAATCATGTTCCAGGTACAATATCCCCCTTCAAAAGCTCCATGCTTCCGAAGGCCTCGTCTTTCTTCTGCCCTACGCAGTGATGGCGATGAGAAACCTTACCCTCAATTCATGAAATCCAATAAAAGGGCCTTGCTTTCCCGGTTTCCAGGAGACCCCACGAGGAAAAACGTCGTTTTTGAGAGATTATAGTTGAACGTTCAAAGCTGCGTACCTTATTTTCGGTTCGGCGGCCATTTTCTTCTGTGGAAGTCTGGTTTGCATCAACTTTTCAACACATTCAAGTCCATGGCCGCTAGGAAAGGAAGAACCATAACATAGCTTCAACGATATGGGGCTGCGTACAAAACCTGCGATTCTGATACTGTTTCTGCTCGTGCTCAGCTTTGTCCTTTCGGCACAAGGGAGAAGTATGAGCGAAACGGTGGAGTCCATCCCGGGCATTTCCGCAGCCGCCGCCGCCGCCGCCGCCGGCGGCGGCAGTTCGACCAAAATAAAAAGCTCCAGCGGTGCTCTGTTTCGAAGCAGCGTAAGGAAGGTCCCCAATGCCTCCGACCCGCTTCATAATCGTTAGAGATTTTCTTCGCCTTTGCTCTTCGTATCCCTCTTTGTTTCTCTGTATTTTTGCTGGGTTTTGTTCTGCAAAATCTAAAATTATAGTTAGATAAGCCAAGTGCTCTGTTTCTTATGCAAACTATAGATTGAAGCAATGCATACAACAAGCTTATCAGTGTGAGATTTACAGAAGAGTTTATCATCTGAAATTAAGATTGTGAAGCGATTACTGCTGAATCTCTGTTAATGTTTTTCGTCAATCTTTTTATGAGTTTGATGCTGTGTAAATTATGTGCTGATGAGACGGTTATACTAACTAATTATGAACTTTCGTGTCAGTTTAAATGGTATCAAAATTGATATTTTGTTAAGGGAAATGAATTCGAAGAAATTCGTGCGAAAGAGAACCGTTGTTTGCTCCCCTTCATAATTTGTGACGCCTCTTTAAGCCGCAGCTGGAGGGCTAAAGTGCAAGGAGATAGCACGAGCGGGACTTTTGGAGCATGAGAGGTCTTAGGCGTTGTAAAAGCGCTGCAGCAAACCAAAGCTGGGTGGCTTCCTTTTTTGCCCTTTTTGTTCTGTTTCCGTGAACTTGTTCATATTTTTCGGTGTTGGCATGCAGCCCAATTCTTATGTATTCAAGTATCTAGCTTTTATATCAAAAATATGAAATATTGATAATGTCATTGAGATTATTTACTTTCTGTCGGTCATCTTAATTATCAAGATTGTCGTTTCTTTAGTTGAATTCTTCCTGATCGGAGCGTTGCTTCGCCCCCATCTATGTTGCTTATTGGGCCGGCCTGTGACCAGGTAATATGTTCTGTGTCAGTTGAGAGTTCTTTGTGCTCGTTGGTGTTANCAAGCTTATCAGTGTGAGATTTACAGAAGAGTTTATCATCTGAAATTAAGATTGTGAAGCGATTACTGCTGAATCTCTGTTAATGTTTTTCGTCAATCTTTTTATGAGTTTGATGCTGTGTAAATTATGTGCTGATGAGACGGTTATACTAACTAATTATGAACTTTCGTGTCAGTTTAAATGGTATCAAAATTGATATTTTGTTAAGGGAAATGAATTCGAAGAAATTCGTGCAAAAGAGAACCGTTGTTTGCTCCCCTTCATAATTTGTGAGGCCTCTTTAAGCCGCAGCTGGAGGGCTAAAGTGCAAGGAGATAGCACGAGCGGGACTTTTGGAGCATGAGAGCGTCTTAGGCGTTGTAAAAGCGCTGAAGCAAACCATGCTGGGTGGCTTCCTTTTTGCCCTTTTTGTTCTGTTTCCGTGAACTCGTTCATATTTTTCGGTGTTGGCATGCAGCCCAATTCTTATGTATTCAAGTATCTAGCTTTTATATCAAAAATATGAAATATTGATAATGTCATTGAGATTATTTACTTTCTGTCGGTCATCTTAATTATCAAGATTGTCGTTACTTTAGTTGAATTCTTTCTGATCGGAGGGTTGCTTCGCCCACATCTATGTTGCTTATTGGACCGGCCTGTGGCCAGGTAATTTGTTCTGTGTCAGTTGAGAGTTCTTTGTGCTCGTTGGTGTTAATTTTTAGTCACATGTTTTGTCCATAAGTGTTGAATTAGAGTGTTGGATTTAATTCAGCATATTTTGTTCAGCACAACATATAAATTGTATTAAATTTTTGGATAAAATGTTCAAAATTTTGGATTAGCTTATGTTGTTGCAAGGCATTTTAAATTATAATTTTTTTATTAATTACTTTCAAATCATAAATTTTAAAATTTTGAATGTGAATATATATATTTGAATGCACACACATTTGTATGTATGTATGTATGTATGAAATCTATTTTGGGACGTAGGATTTCATATTGTTCGTGATACCATACAACCCAGTGAAGTTCTCGTATGACTGTAGAATTGACAAAAAAAGAAGAAGAGGAAAGGAGAGACATGGATAGAAATCCTCACACTATCATAAGAAAAAATGCTTAAAGCTTCTTATAGAGAGGGAAAACAGCAGCAGTCCCCTTTCCTCTTAGATCATCTTCCCTTTTATACATGAGATATCATTAAATATAAAATATTGAATACAATCTTTCTATTCTCTTTTGTGAGCTTCCTCTGACATTTTATATAAGAAGGCTCTAATGTCAGACAAGATCTACATCTTGTGCATAATCCGATATCGGTGATGCGTTGGTCGTTCTCTGTTTAGGCGATGGGCTAGGCCTCCAAAATTGACAAGCCCATTGAATGCTGACTGGATGGTACTTCAGACTAGGTTCAAACATCCCGCACTCAGTTCAGTTTGTAAGCTTGATTTAGCCTCTTTGACTGATCATCTCGGTTTGAGTTCATTAATTGATGAGCCCAGTTTAGCCACTTCAGTTGCTCGGCCAGGTTCGGGCACTTCAGCAAGAAGACCCCATTCTGCCACCTTCTTGTTGATCGGCCTGGTTTCGTGATGCGCTATTTTGTGCGTGCATGCGTGCGCGTGTGTGTAATGCAGAAATTAAGTGTTTATTTAATTTCAATAAGCTAAAATAAAATAAAATACATTTAAATATAAATAAAATCACGATTTTCAATCTCTGTGTTTTTTTTTTTGTATTCCATTTCGAATGAAAAGAAGATAACCCACTATTTAAAATTTTGTGGATTACAATTAATTTTTTTTTTATAAATTGACATTATATTATGTATATTAAATTCAATTTTCATCTTAAAAAATTTTTAGGGACATTTTTATACCTACCACACAATTCTTTCATATTAACGTACCAAAAATATATGCTTTCATATTTTCCTAATAATACTAAAAAATATAATATTAAATCAATATTATTATTATTATTGTTGTATAGAAATTATGCAACACGAATCTCGAGAAGATTTGACTGTCTAGGAAATAAAAAAAATATCAAAAGGTTGACTCACTTGCAGAAGCTGGTGGGGACCTAGAAGCCCTGCAAGATGAACCAAACTCAAAGACAATTGCTACAAAGACGAGTATGTGGCATGAGCCGAACGACTCACCCAGTCACAATACAAATGACCACCCAAACCAAGTACTTTGATGCATCATGCTAGAATAAGGGGCCAATCCTTGAGATCATATTGCTATACTATGGACAACTAGTAGCCTTATGCCAAGATCTGATCCAAGGGCAGACTATATTTAGAATTACGATGATTAATTTATCATCTACCTGACAGCCTAGCTTCACTATGTCGATGGGAGTTCTTCGACGAGAGTCAAGGGCCAATGGTCATCATGTCAATTGATCGGCAGGACTTAGTTGATCAGTTTTACGGACTTCCGACCAATATAAGACAAGCCAGCCAGTAGCGTCTACTAATATAACCTTCAAACAATATAAACCAAGTTAATTGCTCTCCAACTGTACACTTGCCAAGACTTCAATAGCACAGATGACCGACTATGCCTATCCAATCCAATTGATCAGCAAAGTTCGATGAAGTCCTACCAAGCCCAGTAGTCTGAACCGAAGAGCAGCAAGGCCTTGGGCCCACAATGATGAAATTCCCAAAATAACATGCACATTCCCCGCTTAAATAGAGTATAAATGTAACTTCATCTATTAGATCCTCTTTGTCTATAGGTGGCATTTTATGAATAAAGGTGATGCGTGTTAGAAAATTTGCAGCACTAAAGTGATATATTATCGTCTTAACGTGATATGAATATTCAACACACTTGAAGAAGAGAAAAGACAACTAGTAGTGACAACATAAGTTTCTTACGTGAAAAACATGTAAAGAGAATAACAATAGAGGTCTGTTAGAAAAATCCACTATAAATTGATAATTACAGACCTTTTGTCCTACAGATACAAAATGGTTACAAAGTCTTTCGAATTACAATGCTAACATGTAGATGAACTTGCTGTAAGGAGCAGATGACGATCGATGGCGATCACTGCGGTTAATTGGTTGGGGTTAATGACGGTCGGCGGCAGTAAGCGATGGATGGCGGCGGTAAGCGATGGATGCTGGACTTCAACTTCTTCTCAAATCTTCAGGCTTTTACTCAAGTCTCAAGTTCTCCTCTCCCCTCATGAGAGGGATGTGACTCTATTTATAGAGTTCCAGGTGCAATTAATGCACGATTATGAAAAACTTTGATCGGGTGACTCAAAGGGCTTCCCTTGATCAAACGACTTTGATGGACATTTGAGTGCCTTAATGATGTTGAAATTGAGCGATCTTGAGCTCATTGGATTCGTCTCACTAAGATGCTCGATTTGACTATGAACTCATCAGATTCAACATCTATTTGACTTTTCTAATGTATTTGAAATACTTCCAAGCATGATTTAATTGTCTGATCAAGACTTGATTTGGTTCAAATTTGATCAATATTGGTGTCATTCGGTCTGTCTCGTCTAGCCAGTCAGGTTGACTATACATTTGTTGGAATCATAGCCCTCTATGACTTCTTATTAATATTTAAATATTTCTTACTCAAAATGTTACCTCGAGATTTGAGTTTTTGCCTCGAGATTCATGCGGGATGATGAAAGTTTATTGGAGTTGTATCAAAAGGTTATACAATTCCCTCAGTCTATTATTCATTAGGATGCTAAGTCTATGTTTCTCACTTTTTCATGTTTTACTTTCTATTTCTTGATTGTTATTGAAGAACATTTAATAATAATTATTATAACTTTTTTAAAGGGAATACATTTCAATATTGATATTAAAATATTATAAATATATAAACATTGAATTTTAGTTGCGGATATCTAACTGCATAATAATCGTGTGGTATGCATATAAATTACCATATTTTTAATAAAGTTGTGACAAATGTTAGTAGACATAAACAGGAGATGGAGAGTAAAGTCCGAAGACAGTCCCTAAGAAAATTATTAGGAATATTAATTTGGCTTCCAGATCTGGGCCGGAGATGACGCAAATTGCCGTGCTTGGACGTCAAAACTGTGGCAGGGAATCGTCCACTTTTTTGTTTTGGGAAGAAGAATCGTCCTCTTAGTTTTCTGGTCATTATTACTATTAGAGGAGAAGAACAAACATACAGGCGAGGTCGTGATATTGAAAGAAAAGACACGGCTACAGCAACTGATACAGTTTTCTGGTGATTTGAAGAAATGATGTATCTGAAAATACAGATATTTATCCTCTTATATGACCTCACCGGCATTATTCTGATCGTCACAGTTGATACGGTTCAAATGGTTCAGTCGAATCGTATGATTTTCGAGGAGTTGTGAGAGAATATTATGANGGGGGGGGGGGGGGAAGGAGAAAAAAAAAGAGTATTTTTGGAGGTCAGGACTTGATTTTCGTGAGATGGGCCAATTGAGAAAATTGACCGACTCAAGGTAGGTTGTCTTTACCCTTATCTCTGATTTCAATGATTTTATCATTCTACGTATTTTTCAAACTTTAGTTGCCTGAAACTTTCAACATTAATGATATCTCCGCATTTTGAAAACTTACACCATATAATCTTTAAAATGTTAGTGTCCTAGCTATTTTACACACTTTAACATATGTATAGTGAACTTTCACCTGGTTTTTCTTTTATTTAAGGAAAAAAACCTAATATTAGTTATATTAACTTTATAAAAATACAGTAAAAATGAGATGTATTATAAATACTATCACAATGATGACTGAATATGTGCTTAATATTTAATTTCTATTTTGATTGTTGTTTATAGATTGATCCTGTTGTTTCATACTGTGAACTTTCTCATTTTGTTTTATATATGCATAGTGTTGCTTAATATATTTTAAATGATATGATGTTGTGAATTTTTTGTATGCAAGAAATGTTGGCTACTATAATTCATATTAACAGAGATATAATACCCTCCGTGGAAGGGTGGGCAGATTAGCTTTCCCTTAAATGGGTTACTGTGCAGGCTCGATACATGTTGGGAGTTATAAGGGGTAAATATGATATGATATTAGTGCTGACTAGCTGGGGTGACAACTTCCATTTATTTTGCCACCTGGCTGACTATTTGACTGTTTTCACCGACATAATATGATATGATACCGTACATGTTTTACTTAAATTGGTAAAACACCGCATAGGATTAACCGGATCTCCTAACTTATATAATAAATGTGGATGATAATTATGCTTGATGATATGTATTTTTCTACACTACTATTATTGTGATTTGATACCATAACTTGGATACATGTATTACAGTATACATGTATGTTTAGTGACCTACAAACTAACTTACTTAGTATACATGATATGATTATGATGTAATCATGTATATTGTTCAATTTTTGCGCATTAATTTCAATTGTAGCTTTTGTGTAACTTATCGAGTTGTGGTTGCTCACTCTTGTTGTTTTTACATGTTTTAAGGGAAGAGAAAGTATCAGGTGGAGTGAGATGATAATGCATGTTGATAGATATTATATATATATATNATATATATATATATATATATATATTATGATAATGATAAATCTCTATATTTGTTGGGGTTTTAAAAAATCATGATCAATGTATATAAATATTTTGGATGTAAATAGTTTTGATGTATATAGAGAACATGTGAAGATGACGATACTTATCTTTATTTTTTGTATTATTCGATGATTTTAGTGGCTATGTATAATAAAAATTAGAAGATAAAAGATTTTTTACAAATGGATATTGGGTTAATTATCTATTGCGCACTCAACATGGTATAATTTATTTTCGTATATCCGTTATAATAGGTCGAGTCGGGATAGGATCGCGCCTTACGCCAACCATGTTAAGCTGATATTGTCACAATCTTCGCTGGGAAACCTTGTAGTCTTGTTATTGGGATAATTCACGAGCTATCAACTATGGATCTTATCACGAGCAGGGAATCACTATCAGAGCTTGATTTATATTCCCGAGGTAAGAGTCATAGGAATTTTATGACGCATGAATGTTGCGGGTCAGATAGTTATCTGATCGAACAGGGTCAGCTCTCATATAGGGAGATGTCGCCATAATATGTCAAATTTACTTAGGTCAAGATCTCGTGCTCTTTAATCCCCGGTGAATTGAATTTATTCTTTATTAAACTGAGTTTTATTTTGGAAAAATGTTTTTTTTTCCAAAGTCTTCTCTAGCCTTTGCCCATAAAGCCGAGTAGGGTCCAAAAATGTAGGCCAATTATGTTTCTTTTAAGTAATTTCCTGGTGAGAGCAAGCTCCCCAAGCATTATGGGTGAATTGAAGAAGTAAGAAGAACATAAATACAATAAAAGAAAATTAAGGAGAAGGGGCATGAGAGATTTTTTTCTGTTTAATTTTTCTTGTAGCTCGTTTTCACCCCTTGGAGACTTATGTTCTCTTGGACAAATTATTTTTCTGAATATGTTTTAGGGAGAACTTTCGCGAGAGGCTAATTTTTTTGACTGAATGTTGGTGTCCGACAGGAGCTCGCCAGCCGACGGGAATTGATGGTATAGCAAAATGGAAGAGGATTGCCTGAGCTGAATGTAATTGGCTTAGTTAGGTCGACTGGATGAATTTGATTATTTTCCAGACAAGATCTCTAATGTGTTTTTTGGGGCAGTGAAAACAACTTGTTGTTTGCGAACAATTTATGTTCGGCTTGTTAAGAAGCTCATGTTTGATTCAATCGCTAATTTAACTAGTCAAACACAAACAATTTTTTTGCTTTCGATATATAAACGATCCAAACACGAACAATTTTATTAGATGATTTATAAAACACGAACAATTTTATAACTAGTCAAACACGAACAATGTTTGACTAGTTTTAGCTAAAACTAGTCAATTATTCGATATATAAACGATCCAAACACGAACAATGTTTGACAATTTCAATTATATAATTATTTCTAGCTAAAACTAGTCAAACATTGTTCGTGTTTGACTAGTTATAAAATTGTTCGTGTTTTATAAATCATCTAATAAAATTGTTCGTGTTTGGATCGTTTATATATCGAGCGCAAAAAAATTGTTTGTAGTGATTTAAAAAAAAATTGATGACAATGCTACAAATATTTGTAATCAATTAAAATTATCTAAAAAATAGAATAAATATATATTAAATTATATTTAAATGATATTTTAATATAAATAATAATATTTAAATCTCTCCTCAACCTGTAACATCCTATGTTTGCATGACCATAGAAGTGTCGATTCAAGTTAGCGGGTCAGGTTCAACTCCAACTCGACCAAATAATCCTCCCAATTCTAACCCAAATAATAAACGGATTGAAAACTAAGACTCGACCCCAAGCTTGAACGACTAACATGAACCCGACCTGAATAATAAATATGTCAAATTTTCTGACTTGAAAAATATTCAGGCCAACCCTAGCCCAGATTTTACGAGTCAAGTTCAAGTTGTGTTGGCATGTTGGTTCAATTTTTGACACCCTTACGTGATTAGGGTTGACAAAACAACTCTTTGTTCGCAAAAAGCTTGTGTTCGACTCACTAAGCAAATAAGTCAAACACGAACATATTTTTTGTGCTCGAAATATAAACGAGTCAAACACAAACAATTGTATTTTTAACGAGCCAAACATGAGCTGAGTTTGTGCTTGCTCGTGTTTGACTCATTTACACCCCTAATTATATGTTGCTAGTCACTTTTATATGATTCGTTTTTTTTTTCTCTCATGGTGCTCCTTTTCTTGTTTGTGGCATGGCTCATGCTCATCGCACCAAGGAATATAATGTAAATAACAAGAGAAAACACAAAGAGTGAGAGAATGTGTGTGTGTGTGTGTGCACGCCCGTGTGCGTGAATATTAAAGGTGATGTTTCCCCTTGATTAGATGCTTCATCAATTTATCGAGGTTTAGTACAATCGTTATTACCTATTTACCCCATCTAAATAGAATGGAATATTTCTGATAGTTTATATATATAGACTTGTCGTATGACCAAAATTTTTACACCCACGATTTATATTAGGATATTTCTGATATTTTACATATATACACTTGTCGCATTGCCATCTTCTAGCTCAACTGACTAAGCTTATTTGACGTGGCTCGCCCGGCTTTACTCATCCGGCTTGGTGCATCCAGCTTGAGTCATCCAATTTGGCTCGGCTTGATGCATTAAGTTTGACTCATCCGACATTGCTCGTCCGACTCGATGGTTCTCATAATCTTTTTGTAGGGAATCTTTCTTCCTTATTTCAAACCATTAGGTCTTTCTGAGATCAGCACTGACATCTTTTTATGTACATATTTATTTTTATTTTTCATAATTTTTTTTTTCCGATTCATTTGCTTCCTTATAAGTTACAGCTTTGCACTTTTCCATTCTTGGTGCATCATAAGTTAAGCTCTTTATTTTTCAAAAAATAAATGAAAAAATAAAAGCATCCACAAGCGTGAATGAAACCCAAAATAACATCTCCGAGCTCCAAAGCCTTTTATGAGCGATTTAAGGAGTATAAATTTTATGTATTTTTGGAATAAACCGAAAGCAAAAGAAGGAAAGTAATTACCATTATCGGAGATTCATCCTTGTTAACCCACTTCCCGAAGCTCAGTAATCATGTTCCAGGTACAATACCCCCTTCAAAAGCTCCATGCTTCCGAAGGACTCGTCTTTCTTCTGCCCTACGCAGTTATGGCGACGAGAAACCTTACCCTCAATTCATGAAATCCAATAAAAGGGCCTTGCTTTCCCCGTTTCCAGGAGACCCCACGAGGAAAAACGTCGTCTTTGAGAGATTATAGTTGAACGTTGAAAGCTGCGTACCTTGTTTTCGGTTCGGCGGCCATTTTCTTCTGTGGAAGTCTGGTTTGCATCAACTTTTCAACACATTCAAGTCCATGGCCGCTAGGAAAGGAAGAACCATAACATAGCTTCAACGATATGGGGCTGCGTACAAAACCTGCGATTCTGATACTGTTTCTGCTCGTGCTCAGCTTTGTCCTTTCGGCACAAGGGAGAAGTATGAGCGAAACGGTGGAGTCCATCCCGGGCATTTCCGCAGCCGCCGCCGCCGCCGCCGCCGGCGGCGGCAGTTCGACCAAAATANTTTCGGCACAAGGGAGAAGTATGAGCGAAACGGTGGAGTCCATCCCGGGCATTTCCGCAGCCGCCGCCGCCGGAGGCGGCGGCGGCGGCAGTTCGACCAAAAGGAAAAGCTCCAGCGGTGCTCTGTTTCGAAGCAGCGTAAGGAAGGTCCCCAATGCCTCCGACCCGCTTCATAATCGTTAGAGATTTTCTTCGCCTTTTGCTCTCCGTTTCCCTCTCTGTTTCTCTGTATTTTTGCTGGGGTTTGTTCTGCAAAAGCTAGAATTATAGATAGATAAGCCAAGTGCTCTGTTTCTTATGCAAACTATAGATTGAAGTAATGCATACGGCAAGCTTATCAGTGTGAGATTTACAGAAGAANAGGTCCCCAATGCCTCCGACCCGCTTCATAATCGTTAGAGATTTTCTTCGCCTTTGCTCTTCGTATCCCTCTCTGTTTCTCTGTTTTTTTGCTGGGTTTTGTTCTGCAAAATCTAAAATTATAGATAGATAAGCCAAGTGCTCTGTTTCTTATGCAAACTATAGATTGAAGTAACGCATACAGCAAGCTTATCAGTGTGAGATTTACAGAAGAGTTTATCATCTGAAATTAAGATTGTGAAGCGATTACTGCTGAATCTCTGTTAATGTTTTTCGTCAATCTTTTTATGAGTTTGATGCTGTGTAAATTATGTGCTGATGAGACGCTTATACTAACTAATCATGGACTTTCGTGTCAGTTTAAATGGTATCAAAACTGATATTTTGTTAAGGGAAATTAATTCGAAGAAATTCGTGCAAAAGAGAACCGTTGTTTGCTCCCCTTCATAATTTGTGAGGCCTCTTTAAGCCGCAGCTGGAGGGCTAAAGTGCAAGGAGATAGCACGAGCGGGACTTTTGGAGCATGAGAGCGTCTTAGGCGTTGTAAAAGCGCTGCAGCAAACCAAAGCTGGGTGGCTTCCTTTTTGCCCTTTTTGTTATGTCTCCGTGAACTTGTTCATATTTTTCGGTATTGGCATGCAGCCCAATTCTTATGTATTCAAGTATCTAACTTTTATATCAAAAATATGAAATATTGATAATGTCATTGACATTATTTACTTTCTGTCTGTCATCTTAATTATCAAGATTGTTGTTACTTTAGTTGAATTCTTCCTGATCGGAGCATTGCTTCGCCCGCATCTATGTTGTTTATTAGGCCGGCCTGCGACCAGGTAATTTGTTTTGTGTCAGTTGAGAGTTCTTTGTGCTCGTTGGTGTTAATTTTTAGTGACATGTTTTGTCCAGAAGTGTTGAATTAGAGCGTTGGATCTAATTCAACATATTTTGTTCAGCACAACATGNCCGTGAACTCGTTCATATTTTTCGGTGTTGGCATGCAGCCCAATTCTTATGTATTCAAGTATCTAGCTTTTATATCAAAAATATGAAATATTGATAATGTCATTGAGATTATTTACTTTCTGTCGGTCATCTTAATTATCAAGATTGTCGTTTCTTTAGTTGAATTCTTCCTGATCGGAGCGTTGCTTCGCCCCCATCTATGTTGCTTATTGGGCCGGCCTGTGACCAGGTAATATGTTCTGTGTCAGTTGAGAGTTCTTTGTGCTCGTTGGTGTTAATTTTTAGTCACATGTTTTGTCCATAAGTGTTGAATTAGAGTGTTGGATTTAATTCAGCATATTTTGTTCAGCACAACATATAAATTGTATTAAATTTTTGGATAAAATGTTCAAAATTTTGGATTAGCTTATGTTGTTGCAAGGCATTTTAAATTATAATTTTTTTATTAATTACTTTCAAATCATAAATTTTAAAATTTTGAATGTGAATATATATATTTGAATGCACACACATTTGTATGTATGTATGTATGTATGAAATCTATTTTGGGACGTAGGATTTCATATTGTTCGTGATACCATACAACCCAGTGAAGTTCTCGTATGACTGTAGAATTGACAAAAAAAGAAGAAGAGGAAAGGAGAGACATGGATAGANGTAATATGTTCTGTGTCAGTTGAGAGTTCTTTGTGCTCGTTGGTGTTAATTTTTAGTCACATGTTTTGTCCAGAAATGTTGAATTAGAGCGTTGGATCTAATTCAGCATATTTTGTTCAGCACAAGGCTTATGTTGTTGCAAGGCATTTTAAATTATAATTTTTTTATTAATTACTTTCAAATCATAAATTTAAAAATTTTGAATGTGAATAGATATATATTTGAATGCACACACATTTGTATGTATGTATGTGTGTATGTTTGTATGGAATCTATTTTGGGACGTAGGATTTAATATTATTCGTGATACCATACAACCCAGTGAAGTTCTCATATGACTGTAGAATTGACAAAAAACAAGAAGAGGAAAGCAGAGAAATGGATAGGAATCCTCGCACTGTCATAAGAAAAAATGCTTAAAGCTTCTTACAGAGAGGGAAAACAGCAGCAGTTCCCTTTCCTCTTAGATCATCTTGCTTTTAAGCATGAGATAACATTAATTATATAATATTGAATTCAATCTTTCTATTCTCTTTTGTGAGCTTCCTCTGGCATTTTTTATAAGAAGGCTCTACTGTCGACAAGATCTACATCTTGTGCATAATCCGATATCGGTGATGTGTTGGTTGTTCTCTGTTTAGGCGATGGGCTAGGCCTCCAAAATTGGCAAGCCCGTTGAATGCTGACTGGATGATACTTCAAACGGGTTCACACATCCCGCACTTAGTTCAGTTTGTAAGCTTGATTTAGCCACTTTGACTGATCGTCTCGGTTTGAATTCATCAATTGATGAGCCCAATTTAGCCACTTCTGTTGTTGGGCCAAGTTCGGGCACTTCAACAAGAAGATCCCATTCTTCCACCTTCTTGTTGATCGGCCTGGTTTCGTGATCCGCTATTTTGTGCGTGCATGAGTGTGTGTGTGTAATGCAGAAATTAAGTGTTTATTTAATTTCAATAAGATAAAATAAAATACATTTAAATATTAAAAAAATCACGATTTTCAATCTCTATTTTTTTTTCATATTCCGTTTCGAATGAAAAGAAGATAACCCATCATTTAAAATTTAGTGGATTACAATTAAATTTTTTTTATAAATTGACATTATATTATGTATATTAAAATTCAATTTTCATCTTAAAAAATTTTTAGGGGCATTTTTATACCTACCACACAATTCTTTCATATTAACATACCAAAAATATAAGCTTTCATATTTACTTAATAATACTAAAAAATATAATATTAAATCAATATTATTATTATTTTTGTATAGAAATTATGCAACACGAATCTTGAGAAAATTTGACTGTCTAGGAAATAAAAAAATATCAAAAGGTTGACTCACCTGCAGAAGCTGGTGGGGACCTAGAAGCCCTGCAAGATGAACCAAACTCAATGACAATTGCTACAAAGATGAGTATGTGGCATGAGCCGAACGACTCACCCAGTCACAATACAAATGACCACCCAAACCAAGTACTTTGATGCATCATGCTCGAAGAAGGGGCCAATCCTTGAGATCTTATTGCTATACTATGGACAACCAATAGCCTTCTGCCAAGATTTGATCTAAGAGCAAACTATATTTAGAATTACGATGATTAATTTATCATCTACCTAACTGCCTAGCTTCACTATGTCAATTGATCGGCAAGACTTACCTGATTAGTTTTACGGACTTTCGACCAGTATAAGACAAGCTAACCAGTAGCGTCTACTAATATAACCTTTCAATGACATAAATCGAGTTAATTGCTCTCCAACTGTACACCTGCCAAGACTTCAATAGCACAGATGACCGACAATGCCTATCCCATCCAATTGATCAGCAAAGTTCGACGAAGTCCTACCAAGCCCAGGCGTCTGAACCCGAGAGCATCAAGGCCCTGGGCCCACAATAATGAAATACCCAAAATAACATGCACATTCTTTGCTTGAATAGAGTATAAATGTAACTTCATCTATTAGATCCTCTTTTTCTATAAATACGTTGTCTTTTATGAATAAAGGTGATGTGTGTTAGAAATTTTGCAGCACTAGAGTGATATATTATCGTCTTAACGTGATATGAACATTCAACACACATGAAGAAAAAGAAAGACAACTAGTAGTGACAACAAAAGTTTTTTACATGAAAAACACTAAAGAGAATAACAACAGGGGTCTGTTAGAAAAATTCACTATAAGTTGATAATTACAGACCCCTTGTCCCACATATACAAAATGGTTACAAAGTCTTCCGAATTACAATGTTAACATACAGATGAACTTGTTGCAAGGAGCGGACGGTGATCAATAACGATCACTGTGGTTAATTGGTGGGGGTCAACGACGATAAGCGATGGTTGACTGCGGCTGGAGTGATGCTGGACTTCAACTACTTTTCAAATCTTCAGGTTTTCACTAAAGTCTCAATTTCTCCTCCCCCCTCATGAGAGGAATGTGACTCTATTTATAGAGTTTCGTGTGCAATTAATGCACGATTATGAAAAACTTTGATCGGGCGACTCAAAGGGCTTCCCTCAATCAAACGACTTTGATGGACATTTGAGTGCCTTAATGATGTCGAAATTGAGTGATCTTGAGCTCATTGAATCCATCTCACTAAAATGCTCGACTTGACTATGAACTCGTGAGATTCAACATCTATTTGAATTTTCTAATGTATCTAAAATAATTCCAAACATGATTTAATTGTCTGATCAAGACTTGATTTGGTTCAAATTTGATTAATATTGGTGTCATTTGGTCTGTCTCGTCTAGCCAGTCAAATCGATTATAAGTTTGTTGGAATCAGAGCTCTTAATGACTTTTATGATATTCACAAGTTTACCTCGAATTTTGTGCCATTGCTTTGAGATCCGTGTGGATGATGAAATTTTATTAGAGTTGTATTTCCCTCAGTCTATTATTCATTTGGATGTTAAATCTCTCTTTCTCACTTTTTCATTTTTTACTTTCTTTTCCTATTGTTTTTCAGGGATATTTAATAATTATAATTATGAATTTTTTAAAGGGAATACATTTCAATATTGATATTAAAATATTATAAATATATAGATATTGAATTTTAGCTGTGGATATCTAACTGCATGAGAATCGTGTGGTATGCATATAAATTACCATACTTTCAATAAAGTTGTGACAAATGTTAGTAGACATAAACAGGAGATGGAGAGTAAAGTCTGAAGACAGTACCTAAGAAAATCATTAGGAATATTAATTTGGCTTTCAGATCTGGGCCGGAGATGACGCAAATTGCCGTGCTTGGATGTCAAAACTGTGGCAGGGAATCGTCCACTTTTTTGTTTTGGGAAGAAGAATCGTCCTCTTAGTTTTCTGGTCATTATTACTATTAGAGGAGAAGAACAAACATACAGGCGAGGTCGTGATATTGAAAGAAAAGACTCGGCTTCAGCAAGTTTTCTGGTGATTTGAAGAAATGATATATCTGAAAATGCAGATATATATCCTCTTGTATGACCTCACCGGCTTTATTCTGATCCTCACAGTTGATACGGTTCAAATGGTTCAGTCGAATCATATGATTTTCGAGGAGTTGTGAGAGAATATTATGAAGTGTTGTTAGTTTTGTAGTAGTTTAATAAAATATAATTAACTGCTTATAAATTAATTTCATTGAATTAATATTTTTGCATTATATAGATAATCTCTATTGTCGAAGACATGAATGAAGTGAACAAAAATGAAATCAGTTTCTCTCTTGATGTATGTTTTTAGTTCTCTATTGTTCAATTGGAAGAAGTTCATAAATCACGTCCATGGAATAGATCGTGATTTATAGGGGGGAGATCCTCGACTGTGTGGGCTCGGGTTAAGATGAGACAAGGTAGGGCAGAGAAGGTCAGAGAGAAAGAGGATCGCAAGGAATAGTTTGGCTGAGTAGAGGCGGTGTGAGACTAGGTGCAGACGACGTGGAGGACTGCGACTTTGGGTCGTGGAGCACAGAATACAGACGACGTGGAGGCTTTCTCTCAGCACCCCGAATGTGTTGCAGAAACCAAACCACTTGGGGAAAGGCATCTGTGCTCGCTGGAACTAAAAGCTGAACCCTCGACCTTCACCGTCCCGAGGTCACAAGAATCCTCTATGACGCGGTTGGACGGGACCCCGACCAGCTTTCCTCAGAGACCGGTCCTTTCCTTGGGATCTTGTTCCAGTAATCAGTTCAGGAGGTTCGTCGCCGCTATCCGGCGATTTCATACTTTCCTCCGAGCTATTATTTCTCACTGCGAGCTGTAGTTTCGCTCATCTAACTTCGTGGTCTCTTTTGTTGGTCCAGGTACATTCCTTGCAACCGGCTGATCAGATAGTGGAATCCAGCGAGGAACCGAGCTCTTTAGATTAAGAGGTAAGTGATGAATTTAATGAGATTTTGTTTTACTAGTTATTAGCTGAAGCTGTTTGGAGATGAGGAATTTGTGAGCGATTAGCGTGGACTAGCTTAAGTTGAATGACGGAACAGAAAGCTTTTTCAAAGAACTTNAAGGTAAGCACCTACACTAATGATGTCCCAATGCACCTAGTTCTACTCCAGAGGAAAGCACTCCATTTACTAGGTTGAGTTCGGCTGATGCCATTAGTGCTAATGTCTAATACCAGCATCCTCTATTCTGTTATTTGGGTAATGCTTCTCATCACTCGTTGTTTGGTAGGACCCCCACTCTCTCCCATCATTACAGGTACACGCGTATAATATCCTAACCAACTCCTGCAGAGAATATCGCCTCTGCCTTCACCTATATATGTAATAGTCATCTCTGTGAAAAGGTTTGAGAGCTTTCTTTTGCATTTATCAAGCAAGTTGCATTTCTATCTATTGTTCCATCTCTGTATCTTGCTCCTCCTGTTGTTATTATGGTATCAGAGCACCTTTCACTCTAACGAGCTTCGATCTTCCCTCACAGCGAACACTACAATCTCTGCAATGGCCTCGCAATTCTTTGAAATGCATGGCAACCTCTCCACCGAAGTTGAACAAGGAAGCTATATTCTTGGTATTCCACCTAATCTTAAACTTCTCATGAGTAATATAAAAAATATTACTTAAACTCAGCTCTCTTCAGAAAACTACCCTCTATGGAAAGCTCAAGTTGTCAAAATATTTTCTGTCAACGGATTTTTAGGACATCTAGATGGTAGTATTCCTTGCCGACCTCAATTTCTCCCCTCCCAAATTGTCACCCGAACCCTCAACCCTGCCTATGCTATGTGGATTCTTGTGGATCAAAACCTAACGGCTACCCTCTACTCAAGCATTTCACCAGCCATCCTACCATACATACTCCACTTATTTACCACTGCAGAAGTATGACTGACGATCTTCAAGCACCTCCAACCGACTAATAGATCTCAGCTAATTTAACTCAAAAACAAGCTCCACACTATGACGATGAACTCCCTATCCATGACACAATATCTAGCCAAAATCAAAGCGGTGGTAAACAACATCTTCGCCACCAGAGGTCATTTAGACAACAAGGATGTGATCTTGTACACACTTAACAGACTACTAGTGCAATATCAATCATTCAAAACAGCCATACAAACTCAACTACAAACGATGGACTTAGACAGTTTCTACTTATTGTTATGTAGTGAAGAGATCAATCAATTGAATGCACAAAGCTGAACCTGTCCGCAACCAACATCTTGCTCTCGTAGCTCCACGTGATCACACTTGGAATGCATCTCACGGTCGAGGCAGGAATCAATAGTCCAATTAGCGAATGATCGGTGGGAGATATCAATCCAAATCCTTTATCATCTGTCAAATTTGCCATAAAACAGTTCACTCGATAGCAACCTGTTGGCACTGCCGAACCTTGAATATGTACCATCTAAACAAGACCTACAAGCTTCTATCACGCCTTGAGTTTTTGATATTGGCGCAACAACTCAACTAGCATCTGATTTCAACCATCTTCAAACAACGACGCCAACCACCAGAGCAGAACAAATACTGGTAGGAAATAGCCAATCTATCATGGTTCACAACTACGGTAACAACATCTTCCCGACGTCTGAGCGTAAGCATAAATTCGCCAACATTTGGCATCCCCCTTCCCTAACTCATAATCTTCTCTCTTTCCAGTAATTAACCACCGATAATAACATTTCCATTATCTTTAACTCTACTAGTTTCCACATTCTTCATCCTCAGGCAAATCGAACAATACTTCGTCCAACCGTTCAAACGGACTATGCCCAATCCAAACTACGGCTGCCCCTTCTTGCTTGGAAGTATCTCATAAAGCCTTCGCTACCATCGACAATCCGCTATAAGCGCTTGGGCCACCCTCACGCGTACATTTTACATTGCATCTCCAAGAAAAATCCATCTCTTGCAGTTTCAACAAAGTCATTGTCATGTGAAAGTTGTAATTGCAACAAGAGTCACAATTTACCTTTTTCTTCAATGTCTTCGTATTTTTATTTACCTTTCCAACTTAATTCACTCAGATGTATGGGGACCCACCTCAATTTTCTCCAATCAAGGATATAGATATTATATTCTCTTTATTAACAATTATTCCAAGTTATGTTGGCTATTCTCAATGCACCATAAATCTGAAACCACTAAAAAATGCATTCTCTTCATAAAAATGATTCAAACTCAGTTTAAAACCATCAGTATGCTCCGCTCTGATGGATGTTAAGAATACAATAATGCCACTCTTCATTCTTTCTTATCCTAAGGAGTTCTCCATCATTTCTCTTGCCCGTATAAACTGGAGCAAAACCTTGTTGTCGAATGATAGCATCGTCATCTAATTGAAACAACAAGAACACTTCTCCATGATGCCTCCCTTCCATTTGATTTTTGGGTTGATGCACTCCAAACAACACTTTACCTAATTAATTGTATGCCCTCCAAGATTAGCAATTTTATCTCCCTATGAACAACTACATTAACATCCTCCAACTTACTCCCATCTAAGAGTGTGGTTGTTGTTGCTACCCATGACTCAAGCATACAACACCTCTTAAACTAGCACCTCGGTCTACTCCGTGCATTTTCCTTGGCTATTCTCCCAGACATAAAGGTTTCAAATGTTATTACTTTGCATCAGACAAAATCTTCATATCCAGACACATTATATTCCATGAGAATTCTTTTCTATTCAAAAACCTAACTCACAATACATCCACCACCCCAACTATTCCTATACCCAAATGCCAAGAACAATGGCTCCCCTCCCCTCCCCCAACAACCACTTCTCTATCCCCCACTACAGTAACACCACATTCCAATTCCTCTTCATCATCCCCCATGCCACTGAAACTCCTCATGCAAACACATTCCCCATCTCATGCTCACTCGAATAAAAACAGGACATCTAAGACCTATCTAAAAGCCTAACCTCTCCCACCAACTCCAATAGAGTTCAGACCTCACCTCCTTCACCCAAGCAGTCAAACTACCACCTCAGTGGCGAAAGGCAATGTCCGAGGAATTTCATGCTCTCCATGTTGTGAAAAACGACAATAATAAAATGAAAAATCGGATTGGGAAAAATTCGTCAAACAGAAAACACATCTGAAACACACAGATTTACGTGGTTCGACAAATTGACTACTTCCATAGAGCTGCAGAGGATTTTATTATCTTGAGGATTACACCCATCGAATATTTAACGATTACAAGAAAAATACTCTATTTCTCTCTCTCTCCCCTCTCTCTCTTCCTCTCTCACTACCCGTGAGCAACAATGCCCAAGAAGAAGACCGGGAAAGTTACCAATACCGAAGAGAAAGCCTGAGAAACCAAATCTCAAGAGAGTTTCCAAGGGGAGCTGTAGCATGCTTATTTATTAATCTAATCATGTTATTATGTCCATTAAGGAATTAATCAAATAATTAATAAAACTCATTAATTATTATTTTTTAACTTCTGCAACAAATCATGGATGGCGAGATTCATGCAATGAAAACTGTATTTATGGTAGGAATTAAGAGCAATTAATTTTGAGCATCAAATCCAATTTGCTGTCAAACATGAGAAATTGTCTATTTAAACAGTAGACTGATTTCCATATTCGAAACAAATCTCTCACTTGGAGATTGATACACTGGATGCATCATCCACTGACTGTGTCATTCCTTTTCTTCAAACATGATATCCTCCACCTCTACAACTCAAAACTCATTTTCTTCACGAACACAACTTCAATTTCTCAAGAGTAACACCCTTAGTCGACATATCATCGTCAACATAGCTTTGTACCTAGGGTTGTAAACGAACCGAACACGAACGAATAGAGCTTGTGTTCGTGTTCAGTTCGTTTGAAATTTAGTTTGTCTGAAATAAGCTCGTGTTTGAAATTGTTCGTGAAGTCACTATTCGTGTTCGTGAAGTCTCTATTCGTGTTCGTGAAGTCTCTATGTAGATGATGTGGTAATCACAGGAGATGACATCGAGAGCCTTATGCAACAGCTACGATACACCTTCCAAATAAAGTATCTAGGCAAAGTATCTAAATTCTTGGGCATCCATGTGAACCACACGAAAGAGTTTGTCTCTAACTCAGCATCAGTATCTTCATCGCATTCTACAAGACACAACCATGTTGATTGCAAACCAGCTGCAACTCCGCAAAGAAGCATGCAATTTCTGCTCTTAATAAACCCTTTGATAATCCCACTGAATAAAGGAAAATCACCGGCGCCCTTCAATATCTTACAATTGCACCCCTGGATATTGCATTTGCCGTCAATTCTCTTTGCCAACATATGCATGCCCCGTTGGTCTTTTGCTATCAACTCCTTAAACACTTGTTACGCCACCTAAAAGGCTCAATTAGATTTGCTCTCAGAATTTGACATTCTCCTCTTACACGTCAAAGCTACTCTGATCTTGATTGGGTTGCCGACTCATCTGATCGAATATCATCACAGGCTTTTGCACCTTCTTGGGTGGAACATCAATCTCGTGGACAATCAAGAAACAAACCACGGTTGCTCGCTCCTTCACGGAAGCCGAATACCGTGCCTTGGCCGCTGCAACCGTGGATCTTATTTGGCTTCATCCTTTACTTGTTGAATTGGGCATTCAACAAGTACAGTCGACCCCCCTGACAGCATATCAGCTATGGCCATTGCCTACAACCCCGTTTTCCATGCCCACACGAAGCATATTAAAATCGATTATCACTTGATACGACAACACATTCAGTTCGGTCATCTTCAACTACACTACATACATTCCCAGGATCAACTGACGGACATCTTCACCAAATCATTACATAAGCAACATTTCCAGCTCCTTCGCTCCAAGCTTCAGCTTGCAAGGGGGTAATACCAGCTCCACTATTCGGTTATTTGGGTAATGCTTCTCATCACTTGTTGTCTGGTAGGACCGCCACTCTCTCCCATCATTACACGTACACACGTATAATATCCTAACTCCTGCAGAGAATTTCGCCTGTGCCTTCACCTATATATGTAATAATCATTTCTGTAAAAAGGTTTGAGAGCTTTCCTATTCATATATCAAGCAACCTGTATTTCTATCTATTGTTCCATCTCTGTATCTTCTTCCTTCTTCTACTGTTATTAATGCTAAAGTCCAGTTTTCAGTTGAAGCAACTTTGTGAGCAGATGGATGCCAAAGGCCTTCTAAAATTTAATCTCAGATAACCGGAAAATTATTGCCTCTCTGGCTGACAAACTTCCCCTTGCATTATGAAGTGCAAGCGAACTAGCCCTATTGCTGCTGAATGCTTTATTGGCCTTATACGCTGAAAATCAAATCCAATTTATTCAGAAGATAAGGTTCAGAACCGAACCTGTCTTCTCTTGATGGAATCTGCCACTCCCATATTAAAGATGACTGAGTTAGTTTGTGATAACATCCTTAAGCAGATAGCTGAGGTAATTTATGATTTATGGAAGTCCAAGTTGGCTGATATGGACCTTGATGCTTCTAATGGATACTCATTGGAAGCACTAGTTTTCCTTAGGCTTCTCACTACTTTTAACATTTCATCGGAATTTAATGAAGATTAATTCTGTGAGTTTGTTGTTTCGGTGTCTCGTTATCACAGACAAGCACTTATGCTCTGTCACACTCTGGGATTGGCACACCAAATGCAAGGTTCATATCATGTTGACTGATTGCTTAGATTCGTCGTTCTTTTAGTATAGTGTCAAAATGGTCCCCTAATTCTTTGTAGGGGTTCAGCCTAATCCGAGCCTAAAAAAGTGCCAATTTAATCCTCAAGTCCATTTCAATTAAGGCTGAAATAGTCCTTCTTGGGGATTGTTTCAGTCTATATTAAAAGTGTTTGGAAATTAATTTGACACTTTTATATATTCTCGGATTAAAATAGCCTCATGTAAATACTCAAGAGACTATTTTAACACTTTGCTCTTTATTTTAAGTAGGTACACCACATGCATATGCTGAAAGGAACTCAATTAATTTTGCTTAACTAACAAGGATCCACCCGAAAACCAAACACTTGATATGATGTATGTATGTATGTATGTATGTATGTATGTATGTATATATATATATATATATATATATATATATATAT
>JXCR01096298.1:26369-55348 GCA_002079205.1 Phalaenopsis hybrid cultivar | reverse complement strand
ATATATATATATCTATATATATATATATATATATATATATTTATATAATAAGACATGTTTCACAATTTTAAACAATAAATATAAATTAAAATTGAATTTTTTATGTATTAATAGTAAGATTTTTTGGGGCGTTTACATGCATGGCGCACAATTGGTATATATTTACATATCGAACACCTAAACTTTAATATTTACATATATAGGAATCAACTAAATTGAAGATAATATGGCTTTCAAATGACGGTTAATGTGAATAAGATTTCATATATAATATTTGATGATGATTATTATATTTATAGCAATAATTAAATTATTTAATAGACTGAAAGAGGCACACACCATCGCATAATATTGACACACTGATTTTTTTAATTTATAGGCAAAAGCTATTGCGATCAATTTAATTAATTAATTAATTAATTAGAGCTTTCGATCGTCACGTCAAATTAAAAAATACATAATTAGGGGCCATTAGGTAGCCCATACTTCCTGTTTTTGGGAAAGTGAATGCTTAGATTTGCACTTCTCACAATATTATTTGATTATAAAAGTGCCTAATAAAATGAATAAAAAGCTGTAATATATATAGAACATATTATACGGAAGTGCTAGCACGAATCTTGAGGTGATATGACTGGATGGATAGGATAAAACGTGTTGAAGGAGGGCCCACCAATCGGAGATGTGGAGGCTCAATTGTTCGATTGGAAGCATCAAGACCAAGATTAACCAAAAAAACCAAGCGGTTTGAACCCGAGCAGTTCGACTGGAAGAAAAGTACAGGAGTCCAAGCTATTTCCCAAGTTGAAACCAATCTAAGGGGGAAGCTATCCCTCGGGTCGTACGATTCCCTTAGGAGTATTCAACAACCCCTCCGACCACCATCAAGAATCAGTGAGAAGAGTCTCAACCCGAGATCTCTTTGTCTAAGAGCGGCTAGATATCGAATTACGATGATTCGACAGCTGCACAATAGACTAATTTTGCCCTGCAAACAGGAGCTCCCTGTCAGTGATCGAGGGACCGCTGCCAGACTCAACTAACATGTCAGCCCAAGTTAGCGAATCAATCTCGTCGACCCTTCGCCGGTAAGAGCCCAACCAGCTGACGAGATCAAAATTAACTGACCAACAATAATCAGACCAGGTGGACCGACATGTCTACCTTGCTTAGCCGACCGATAACACCCAGGAATGGCTTGCCAATCCAGCTAGCCGAGCATAAGAGGAGCCAAGTTCCGGGCTCCGGGACCACATTTGTAAAGTAAATACAATACAATGTACAATGCTCACTGAAGAAAGTGCATAAACGCAAATTCACATATTATACCCCCTCTTTTTAAATAGGGGATCATTTTTTTTGAATAAAAGGTTACAAACCTCTCTTAAATCACTGTTTATTATTATGCATTTCACTCTCTGTCTCTCCCTCTCTCTCTTGTCTTATATTATATTCCTTTAGTGTGATTGAAGTCGCGTCTCCAAACCTGGGATATGTTCAAGATCCGGAGATGGTTCCCCTCGGTAGCGGCAAGACCCACCGAAAGTGAGGCGTGAATCATCCCGGCAGCGAGTCTCGTCGAATACCCTGCGTGAATTGTGACAAAGATCTGTTTAAGACCTTGTAAGATTGGGAGATACAACTGAGACAACAAACAAACCAGACACGTGAGCATGAGCCCTGTTAGACTTGAGTCGAATGACAAATGAGTCACGACTCACAACGAAAAAAGCCGACTGATCATATTCGATCGACTAATCCTACGTCTAAACCAAACGACCACCTCACTACTAACTGCTCTGATCGACCGTGCCAAAGACACTTAGACAATATCACCATGCGGTTGAACGCCTTGATCGACCAACGAGTACTCCTGAGAGCACAAGCGTCACTTGGTCGGTCACCTAATCAGTTGCCTTCAAACCAACCGACCAATCAATTACCTCAAATGTTGAAATTCAAATTGCAATACAAATATGACATAAAATTTATATGATCAATTAATATCTTAATGACATGAAGAACTATTTCCATAAACTTCTTTCTTTCCTGTAATTGTACAAAACAAGAATATATAAATCCGAGGTAAAAATAGGAATAAAGAAACCTTTTCCTCGATTCTCCCTACAAAGATCCCACCGCACTTATTCTACTCTCTCATCCTTCTTCCATTCACTCGACTCTAAATCTCTGAGCGTGATTCATAAAGAACAAATTGAGATTAAACAATACAATACCATTTAGTTAAGAATAAGTTTTCTTACCCCTAATATTTTGTATGGAGTTAGAAGGTCGAAGCACAGGCACACACATGTCAAACGTCACATTTTTTATAGCTGATCAATCCAACATCACCATGAATGGAAGCTGCAACACCAACTGAACAACTCAAGAACAACCTTTTTTTTTTTAAATAAAAAATAATCTATAATCTTATTATTAAACACTAAGCATGAAAAAATTTAGTTTATTAATTAAAAATAATTTTTTTAAATTTAAAGTAACAATTTCTTTACAAAAAATTTAAGATGTTCTTAATATGATTATTAAAAAATTAAATCTGATTATTGTTGATGCGATCATTAATTAATTTCGATCAAACAAAAAATCAATAATCACTCGATNCCGGTCGGTGGTCAGCCTTTTCCGGTTCGGCGAGGCAGCGATGAGCCACAGCAAGACAAGAATGGAGGAGTCGNAAGACCTATCTAAAAGCCTAACCTCTCCCACCAACTCCAATAGAGTTCAGACCTCACCTCCTTCACCCAAGCCGCCAAACTACCTCATTGGCGAAAGACAATGTCCGAGGAATTTCATGCTCTCCATGTTGTGAAAAACGACAATAATAAAACGAAAAATCGGATTGGGAAAATTTTGCCAAACAGAAAACATATCGGAAACACACATATTTACGTGTTTCGACAAATTGACTACGTCCACAAAACTGCAGATGATTTTATTAGCTTGAGGATTACACCCATCGAATATTTAACAATTACAAGAAAAATACTCTATTTCTCTCTCTCTCCTCTCTCTCTCTTCCTCTCTCACTTCCTCTCTTTCACTACCCGTGAGCAATAATGCCCAAGAAGAAGACCGGGAAAGTTACCAATACCGAAGAGGAAGCCTCAGAAACCCAATCTCAAGAGAAATTCCAAGGGGAGCTGTAGCATGCCTATTTATTAATCTAATCATGTTATTATGTCTATTAAGGAATTAATCAAATAATGCTCATTAATTATTTTCTTTTATCTTCTGCAACAAATCATGGATGGCGGGATTCATGTAAGGAAAACTGTATTTATTGAAGGAATTAAGAGTAATTAATTTTGAGTATCAAATCCAATTTGCTGTCAAACATGAGAAATTATCAATTTAAACAGTGGACTGATTTCCGTATTCGAAACAAATCTCTCACTTGGAGATTGATACATTGGATGCATCATCCACTGACTGTGTCGTTCCTTTTCTTCAAATATGATGTCATACACCCCTGCAACTCATAACTCATTGTCTTCACGTTAGAAGACTAACTGATGTCGAACACAACTTCAATTTCTCAAGAGTAACACCTTTAGTCGACATATCATCGTCAACATAGTTTTGTACCTAGGGTTGTATACGAACCAAACACGAACGAACAGAGCTTGTGTTCATGTTCANCAGATGGAGTAAAGGGATTGACTTGGGATTCATGTAGCTTCAACAATAGAGAAAAGAGTTAACAATGGAGTTTTGAGGTTTATGAGTCAATAAGAATTTGGTGAGGATGGGATCTATGTTTCGTGTTTTGAGACCATGGATTTGGTGGGCCGTGAAATGACGAGTTGACATATCAACAACAATGTATCATGATGGCCGCCAACCGACTAAAAATGCCAGGGGTGATCTGTGAAATGACAGCTGGTCGGTGAAGTGGCGGCTGGATGAAGAGAGACAACCATTGTAGAAGAGGATGGGCAGGTTGGACGACCAGTGCGGGCTATTCTCGCGTGACAAAAAATATCGGCGGGAGATAGGGGTGTAAACGAACTGAACACGAACGAACGGAGCTTGTGTTCGTGTTCTGTTCGTTTGAAATTTAGTTTGTTTGAAATAAGCTCGTGTTTGAAATTGTTCGTGAAGTCACTGTTCGTGTTTGTTTCTTAACGAACGAGTCGAACACAAGCCGAACACGAGCTGTTCGCGAACGACGAGCCGGTTTGACATCCCTAATATTAATATATATAAATAATATATTATATTAATTATATAACTTATATTATATAATATATAATATTTATATTAGTATATTACTAATATAATATATTATTATTAATAATTTATTATATATTATAATTTATAAAATTTAACTTTTTAAAATGTCATAAATTTTTATATATCATTATTTTAAATTATTTTATATTTCAAACAATAACGATTTGAACACGAACGAATACATCACTGTTTGTGTTTGATTCGTTTAACTAACCGAATGAAAAAATTTTGTTCGCGTTCGTCTCATTTACTTATCGAACGAATCGAACACGAACTCATTGACGAACCGAACATGAACTGTTCGCGAACACGAGCTTTTTTGACAGCCTTATTTGTACCTTCAAGTTCTTTATTGGGTCTCTCATGTTTCTGTTTACAATTTTCACTGCATGGGTAATATCATGTCTCTGCTGAAAGTCTTTTTCAACAAGTCTAGTCTTGTGCCTCTTACTGTCATCAAACGCAGTCTTCGCCCGGTACACACGCTTGTTGTGCAATGCTTTCTTCCCCTGTGGAAGTCCTGTCAGCTCCCAAGTTTGATTCCCTGACAGGGAATCCATCTTTTCTGATTACTTCCCTAGTACAGAAGATAAATTTTCTTCACATAGAGGCAGTCCTCTATCTACATCATCCAGTGACCAAAATCTGTCATTAAATTTTTCAATCCTCGATGCCTTTACATCATCTCTGGCCATCACTGTCCCTCGGATCCGAACATAATCTCTGATACAAGTTGTGAAAAACGTCGGCATTAAAGCGAAAGATCGGATCGAGAAAAATTCGCTAAATAAAAAACATAGCGGAAACACACAAATTTACGTGGTTCGACAAATTGTCTATGTCTACGGAGCTGGACAGGATTTTATTAGTTTGAGAATTACACCCGTCGACGATTCAAGGATTACAAGAAAAACACTCTTTCTCCTTCCTTCTCCTCTCTCTCTCTTCCTCTATCACACTACTCGTGAGCAAGAAAACCTAAGAAGAAGACCAGAAAAGCTACCAACGCCAAATAGGTAGCTTGGGAAATCAAATCCTTAGAGAGATTCCAAAGAGAGTTGTAGCATGCCTATTTATTAATTCCATCATGCTATATGCCATTAAGGAATTAATCAAATAATTAATAAAACATTTTAATTATTTCATTTTCTCTTATGCAGTAAATCATGGATGACGGGATTCTTGCAAGGAAAAATGTATAAGATTTAAGAAATGAATTAAGAGCAATTAATTTATCAATTAATTTTAAGTATCAAATCAAATTTGCTGTCAAATATGAGAAACTGACAATTTGAACATTGAACCGGTTTTCATATTCGCAACACTCCAAGCATAAGCTACATGGGATTTAGATCCCCTCCCACCAAACCAGGCAGCTCTCGGGTGTCGCTAAACATATCACACAAAACTCTATCCCGATGGAGTGGTGGATCGACATAAGGCCCACCTCTTCACTCAAGGCTATAAATAGGAATTCAGCGTCAATTATTACTAGACCTTTAGTCTCGTTGTCAAAATGGCCTCTCCACACTCTCTTCATCCCTGCCATTAACAAGCGGTGGCCATTACTCCAATTCGATGTTGTTAATGCATTCTTGCATGGAACTCTTGAAGAAAATTTATATGCAAAAACTGGTAGGCTTCAAAGGTCCCAACTTCCCAAATTTTTTATGCTTACTCAAGAAAGCACTATATGACCTAAAGCAATCGTCTCTTCAATGGTTTGCTACCATCAAACAAGGTTTTAATACAGGAAATTTGATCCATCGCTGCTACTCTCCTCCTTAAACACACATAAACTCTTCCTACTAATTTATGTAGATGATATGGTAATTACAGGAGACGACATCAAGGCTATTGAGAGCCTTATGCGATAGCTCCAATCCACCTTCCAAATCAAGTATCTTGGTAAAGTATCTAAATTCTTGGGCATCCATGTGCACCACATGTAAGAGTTTTTGTCTCTATTTCAGCATCAATATCTTTATCACATTCTACAAGACACAATCATGCTTGACTGCAAACCAGTTGCAACCCGCTTTTTGCAAAGAGAGTTGAAATTGCTACTCATAATAAGTCCTTTGATAATCCCATTGAGTACTAGAAAATCATCTACGCCCTTCAATACTTTACAATTGCATGCTTGGATGTTGCATTTGCCGTAATTCTCTTTGCCAACATATGCATGCCCCGCTGGTCTCTCACTATCAACTCCTTAAATGCTTATTACGCTACCTAAAAGGTTCAATTGGATTTGGTCTCAGAATTTCACGTGCTTCTCTTACACTTAAAACTACTTTGATGTTGATTGGGTTGTCGACTCTTCTGTCCGAAAACCAGTCAAGAGTTTTTGCACCTTCTTGGGTGGAACATCAATCTCGTGGAGAACCAAGAAACAAACAATGGTCGCCTGCTCCTCCACGGGAGCCGAATACTACGCCTTGGCCGCTGCAACCGCGAATCTTATTTGGCTTCGTCGCTTACATGCTGAATTGGGCATTCCACAAGAACTACGTCGATACCCCTCTTGTGTAACAACATATCAGCTCTGGTCATTTCCTGCAACCCCATTTTTCCACACAAAGCATATCAAAATTAATTATCATTTCATATGAGAACGCATTCAGTTTGGCCATCTTCAACCACAATACATACATACACAGGATCAACAGCAGACATCTTCACCAAATCACTACATAAGCAACGTTTCCAGCTCCTTCGCTCTAAGCTTCAATTCACAAATGAGACCCTTTAGCTTGTAGTGAGGGTAAAACCGACATCCTCTATTCGGTTATTTGGGTAATGCTTCTCATCACTCATTGTGTGGTAGGACCGCCACTCTCTCTCATAATTACAAGTACACGTGCATAATATCCTAACAAACTCATGCAAAAAATAACGCCTCTACCTTCACCTATATATATGTAATAGTCATCTCCGTAAAAAGTTTTGAGAGCTTTCCTATGCATATATCAAGCAACCTGCATTTCTATCCATTGTTTTATCTTGTTATGGTATGACTCATATACCATATAGGAACAGATGCATGAAAGAAGCGGAGCGGAGCGGAAGAATCTGTCCAAATCGGGAAGTTATTTTATGTGGGTTGGGGCTATACGGTACAGGGGTAATTTGGGAATTACATATTGTACTGTAAGGTTTACTCTAAGATTATAAATAAACATGTTTGCAATCCTAGGTCTTTAAGAGAGTTGAATATTGTATTATGTACTCTTTTCTGAATATTGAAAAGGAGGTCGCCGCTCTGCTCCCGAGGATGTAGGCATCTTTGTCGAACCTCGTTAAATCTCTGTGTGTTCTTCTGGATTTGTGTCGATTCTAGTTTTTCTTCGCCCTAATTTCTCAACAAGTGATATCAGAGTCGGGTTTGAGGGGAAGAAATTTTTTGGCGGCGAAGGAAGAAAGAAGATTTGAAGAAAAATTGACAGCTAGATTTTAAGAATTCCAGGTGCTCGGCGAATTGCGGCTTGCAAGAAGATCAGGAGGCACGGAAGATTACTTGCCTCCTTTCCGGTCGGTGAACAAGCGGATCACGTGGATTCGCGAACAGAAGGATCGCGACAGAGAGCTTCACGGTGCGGAAGGCTTCGGTGCGGAAGACATCGGTGCGGAAGGCTGCTGGGGAGTTGTTCAGCGCGGGAAGGAGTGGAGGATCGCTGCTACAGAGCCTAGTTCACAGACGCACTATTCCTGCTGGAGGCAGGAGGCGGAAGAAAGAGTTCGCGTTGCGGGAGGGACGTTCGTGCTTCTGTTTCGGCGATAGAAATGAATCTTTTCTTCTGTTCGTGGATCTGAAAATGAATGAAGTTTTGCAAAGGAAGGTTCGGCGCATTCGTGAAAGGAAGGTTCTTTTGGAGAAATTGGAAGGAATCTTCCCATTTATTTCCTTTGCTGGTTTGATCCGTTTCCTTTGGAGGCTACAGAGAAGAAAAAGGAAGGAAATCAATAAATTCTTCCCGCTGAAGAAAGGTGAGATTTATTCTGCTGGAGACTGAAGAAAGGAAATGACTTGAAATTCAGTTAATTAAATGAAATATTTAATTAAGAGAATATTTCAATTCTTTTTTGGAAAGATTTTGTTGCTTCTCTAGAAAACTTGATTAAGGGAAAATACTTTTTCTTGGAAACTTAATTAATAAAACTTAATTAAGAGATTTTTTAAAAGGATTTGTGACAGAATTAAAGTACAATTTCTGGCTCAACAAGGAATCTTGCGGAGAAGAAAATTTGGAAGTTTTTTTTTTGAATTTTCCTGTATGTAGAAATGAAATCTTGGCTACGACGCAGAAAAAAAATTTAAAATTTTGCGGATTATTCGCAAGACAGATGGGCTCGCGGGAACGAATATGTGCGAAACATTTCAGATAAAGGGCTGCGGCAGTTCGACGAGTTATGCTTCGGGGAATTTGCGGTAGAGGTAGCGTCTCGACTTCGAGGCGCGACAGTTCATGAACCTTCGCGGCATTAGGCGAGGTGGAGTTAGCGAACATGAGTTCGTGTGCAGTTACCGCGAACATGAGCGTTTGCGAACAAAGGAGTTTTGTGGTGTTCGACTATCGGAGTTTGTAAGTTCGTCACAGGAGTTGCACAGGTGGAGTTCGGTAGGCTGCTGTCAAGCGAGCAGACGTGATTATTTGCGAACAATGGTTTCGCGGAGGTATTTCAAAGGGTTTCGCTTATAGGACAACAGTTTAGTCGAGGTGCTGGCGCGAACAGGAAAAGTGCTTCAACCCACATTTGTGCATGAGAAACTTCATGATATTTTTTTTCTAAGGGGCTGGATATTTTCAAGGTGGAGATTTTCTCCTAAGGTGCAGGATGTTCGCAAGGTGGAGATATTTCTCCTAAGGGGCTGGATATTCGCAAGGTAGAGATTTTCTCCTATGGGGCTAGATATTCGCAAGGTGGAGATTTTCTCCTAAATGGCAGGATATTCGCAAGGTGAAGATTTTTCTTCTAAAAGATTGGATATTCACAAGGTGAAGCTTTTCTCCTAAAGGGTTGGATATTCGCCAAGGTGGAGAATTGTTATGTATGACTCATAATTCCAGAATTTGGAGTCTCTTGGAATTAAAAAGGTGCGTCTCTTGGAATTTAGTGGGTTGAGATCAGCGTGGGTGCAGCAGAAGCATGGTGGCCCAACCCACATTGGTGCATGTGTAACTCCCCACATTGGTGCATGTGTAACTCCCAGATATCTTTTCTCCTAAGGGGCTGGATATTCGCCAAGGTGGAGATTTGTTATGACATGACTTATATACCATATAGGAACGAAGCGGAGCAGAGCGGAAGAATCTGTCCAAATCGAGAAGTTACGTTATTTGGGTTGGGGCTATACGGTATAGGGGTAATTTGGGAATTACATATTGTACTGTAGGGTTTATTATAAGATTATAAATAAACATGTTTGTAATCCTAGGTCTTTGAGAGAGTTGAATCTTGTATTATGTACTCTTTTCTGAATATTGAAAAGGAGTTCGCTGCTCTGCTCCTGAGTATGTAAGGCATCTTTGCGAACCTCGTTAAATCTCTGTGTTCTTCTGGATTTGTGTCGATTCTAATTTTTCTTCGCCCTAATTTCTCAACATATCTCTATATCTTCCTTCTTCTACTTTTATTAATGCTACATAGGATTTAGATCCCCTCCCACCAAACCAGGTAGCTCTTGGGTGTCGCTAGACATGTCACGCAAAATTCCATCTCGATGGAGTGGTGGATCGACATAAGGCTCACCTCATAGTTCAAGGCTACAAACAGGAATTCAGTGTCAATTATTCCTAGACCTTTAGCCGCGTAATCAAAATGGCCACTCTCCGCACTCTCTTCACCCCGCCATTAACAAGCAGTGGCCATTACTTCAATTCGATGTTGTTAATGCATTCTTGTAGGCTTCAATGATCCCAACTTCCCAAATCATGTATGCTTACTCAAGAAAGCATTATATGGCCTAAACAGTCACCTCGTCAATGCTTCGCCACCATCTCTATATTTTTCATCAAACAATGTTTTAACATCAGCAAATTTGATCCATCACTGCTGCTCTCCTCCTCAAACACACACAAACCCTATGTAGATGATGTGGTAATCACAGGAGACGACATCAAGGCTATCGAGAGCCTTATGCAACAGCTACAATACACCTTCCAAATAAAGTATCTAGGCGAAGTATCTAAATTCTTGGGCATCCATGTGAACCACACGAAAGAGTTTGTCTCTAACTCAGCATCAGTATCTTCATCGCATTCTACAAGACACAACCATGTTGATTGCAAACCAGCTGCAACTCCGCAAAGAAGCATGCAATTTCTGCTCTTAATAAACCCTTTGATAATCCCACATAAAGGAAAATCACCGGCGTCCTTCAATATCTTACAATTGCACCCCTGGATATTGCATTTGCCGTCAATTCTCTTTGCCAGCATATGCATGCCCCGTTGGTCTTTTGCTATCAACTCCTTAAACACTTGTTACGCTACCTAAAAGGCTCAATTAGATTTGCTCTCAGAATTTGACATTCTCCTCTTACACTTCAAAGCTACTCTGATGTTGATTGGGTTGCCTACTCATCTGATCGAATATCATTCACAGGCTTTTGCACCTTCTTGGGTGGAACACCAATCTCGTGGACAATCAAGAAACAAGCCACGGTTGCTCGGTCCTTCACGGAAGCCGAATACCGTGCCTTGGCCGCTGCAACCGCGGATCTTATTTGGCTTCATCGTTTACTTGTTGAATTGGGCATTCAACAAGTACAGTCGACCCCCCTGACAACATATCAGCTATGGCCATTGCCTACAACCCTGTTTTCCATGCCCGCACGAAGCATATTAAAATCGATTATCACTTGATACGACAACACATTCAGTTCGGTCATCTTCAACTACACTACATACATACCCAGGATCAACCGAAGGACATCTTCACCAAATCATTACATGAGCAACATTTCCAGCTCCTTCGCTCCAAGCTTCAGCTTGCAAGGGGGTAATACCAGCTCCACTATTCGGTTATTTGGGTAATGCTTCTCATCACTTGTTGTCTGGTAGGACCACCACTCTCTCCCATCATTACACGTACACACGTATAATATCCGAACTAACTCCTGCAGGGAATTTCGCCTGTGCCTTCACCTATATATGTAATAGTCATTTCTGTAAAAAGGTTTGAGAGCTTTCCTATTCATATATCAAGCAACCTGCATTTCTATCTATTGTTCCATCTCTGTATCTTCTTCCTTCTTCTACTGTTATTAATGCTAAAGTCCAGTTTTCAGTTGAAGCAACTTTGTGAGCAGATGGATGCCAAAGGCCTTCTAAAATTTAATCTCAGATAACCGGAAAATTATTGCCTCTCTGGCTGACAAACTTCCCCTTGCATTATGAAGTGCAAGCGAACTAGCCCTATTGCTGCTGAATGCTTTATTGGCCTTATACGCTGAAAATCAAATCCAATTTATTCAGAAGATAAGGTTCAGAACCGAACCTGTCTTCTCTTGATGGAATCTGCCACTCCCATATTAAAGATGACTGAGCTAGTTTGTGATAACATCCTTGAGCAGATAGCTGAGGTAATTTCTGATTTATGGAAGTCCAAGTTGGCTGATATGGACCTTGATGCTTCTAATGGATACTCATTGGAAGCACTAGTTTTCCTTAGGCTTCTCACTACTTTTAACATTTCATCGGAATTTAATGAAGATTAATTCTGTAAGTTAGTTGTTTCGGTGTCTCGTTATCACAGTCAAGCACTTATGCTCTGTCAAACTCTGGGATTGGCACACCAATTGCAAGGTTCATATCATGTTGACGGATTGCTTAGATTCGTCGTTCTTTTAGTATAGTGTCAAAATGGTCCCCTAATTCTTTGTAGGGGTTCAGTCTAATCCGAGCCTAAAAAAGTGCCAATTTAATCCTCAAGCCTGTTTCAATGAAGGCTGAAATAGTCCTTCTTGGGATTGTTTCAGTCTATATTAAAAGTGTTTGGAAATTAATTTGACACTTTTATATATTCTCGGATTAAAATAGTCTCATGTAAAAACTCAAGGGACTATTTTAACACTTTGATCTTTATTTTAAGTAGGTACACCACAGGCATATGCCGAAAGGAACTCAATGAATTTTGCTTAACTAACAAGGATCCATCAGACAAAACCAAACACTTGATATGATATATATATGTGTGTGTGTGTGTGTGTGTGTGTAGTAAAATTATGGAAATTATTTGAGCCAAAGCATAAACTACATGGGTTTTGGAATACAACAGCCTGCTTCATTAAACTACGTATACTGGCACTTTACTTATTAGGTAAAAAAGTTGTATATTGCCATAAGAGCTTGTATTGGTTTAATATGTGATAAAGTTGCTTTATCGCTCTTCATTGGCCTGTATTGGAGGAATCAATTTACACCATGTTTTTCTCCAATAAAATACATTGAATAATTTTGTATTGCTTATACAAATGGCTTATTTTGGCTACGGTGTGTTATGTATTTGTCCTTATTGTTCTGTACTGTTCTGCATTGAACTTGGCGCTTCTTAGTCAATACTGATGACTTAAATAATTGTTGCAATTGGACCTATCTGTCACATCATTGGTATTACAATGTGGACCACTTCCATCCTATTTGTTTACATATTTTAAAGTGGAAACCAACAACAATCATAAGAAAAAAAGATTGCTTTCTATTTGTTTTTTTTTTAATTTTTTAATTTTTTTACATACATATCATTTAACTCTTATATATTTATTTATCTAAATTTTCATATTTACACATAAATTTTAAATATTATAATCATCTAATATATGTTTGCAACGGTGTATTGATTAGTTATTATTAATTTTTAAACAGATAATAAGAAATATCTTAAGTTTTGGGTGAATGGCATGTAGTTTGCTGGTGCTGTCACTTGATATGGTAAATATATAAAATTAAATTTTTTTTTTCATTATAGTAATTATTAAATTCGCATTTAATTGAAATTAATCAAAAATAAATAAACTTTAACNAATACATTGAATAATTTTGTATTGCTTATACAAATGGCTTATTTTGGCTATGGTGTGTTATGTATTTGTCCTCATTGTTCTGTACTGTTCTGCATTGAACTTGGCGCCTCTTAAGTCAATACTGATGACTTAAATAATTGCTGCAATTGGACCTGTCTGTCACATCGTTGATATTACAATATGGATCACTTCCATCCTATTTGTTTACATATTTTAAAGTGGAAACCAACAACAATCATAAGAAAAAAAGATTGCTTTCTATTTGTTTTTTTTTTTTAATTTTTAATTTTTTTACATACATATCATTTAACTCTTACTTATATATTTATTTATCTAAATTTTCATATTTACACATAAATTTTAAATATTATAATCATCTAATATATGTTTGCAACGGTGTATTGATTAGTTATTATTATTTTTTAAACAGATAATAAGAAATATCTTAAGTTTTGGGTGAATGACATGTAGTTTGCTGGTGCTGCCACTTGATATGGTAAATATATAAAATTAAATGTTTTTTTTTCATTATAGTAGTTATTAAATTCGCATCTAATTGAAATTATTTAAAAATAAATAAAGTTTAATACAGAATTTTAGAAGTAATGGGGTACACAAGCACAACTGCTCAAGTTAGACACATCAACTCATGAAAGACCAGTGGGCTTAGCTCAGCATGACCTAGAGGTGCTGACACTTAACGTAATAATTTCTTTTTATTCGCAGCTAATTCAGTCTCATCTAACTCAGTACCGTCAATTCATTAATTCGATGCAGGCGGGCACAACACTATACTGGTACAAGGCATCTTCAATCCTTTTGGTGGATGGTTCGTCCTCCTTCTGCCATTTGCCGGCCGTTCCCCTTGAGGGGTTTGTGTGCTTCATAGTGAGCCCACTCACCTCTCATAATTGTGGCTACCCCAAGGGTTGCAACTGCCTTCAGTACTTTCGTGAATTGTCTTAACATCTGGTTATTGATCTGAGTTCTCATGTCCTGTAGTCCTTGCTGAACGAATTCCATAAACTCTCTGGTACAAATTGCTTTCACTATGTTTCTTTAACTTCTTTTCATTGATGGCATTGGTATATGCTCATCACACCTAAAAGGATGTTGAATCCAAAAGTGTTCAAAAAACATAGCGAAGGAATAAAGCGTACAAGAAAGCAGAATAAGGAACGACCTATTAATAAATATAGGGGGTCTAAATATGACAATTACAATCATTTTCAATCATTAGGCTTTGTGAGGCTCACCTTAGTAAGACTCCAGGAAAAATTCAAAATAATATTTACATGAATTATTCGACTGATATTTAATTTATTCACGAACGTTGAGCCAACGCCTGGTAGACTGATTGGTTTCTCTTTACCAGACCCTTTAGATCATTGGTTGATCGAGTGGCTTCATGTTTGATTGACCAATCAAAATGCATGTCAATAGCTTTTCTCCCATGAATCGTCATGCCTCCTAAGATTTGTATTACGCGGTTTAGCCGATCGTTCGGACTTTTCGACGATCATCTTCTGCCTTGTTCGTTGGATTACTATGAGATTCATCATGTATTATTTTTAGTACACAATGTATAAGCTTATAATATCAAAATTTTATGCGTAAAAATAAAAAATGTAAACGCAAAATTATTTGTGATGTGAATGTAAGCACAAGCATTTTCTTTCGTCCCGGCCCTCCTCGCTCTATAATCAAAGCCGTCGGAACAAGCACCTACGGACCTGATCTTGGCGTATCAGATCACTGACAGCACTCACTATGTTTTTCTCGACATTTTTTGTTTATCTAACCATCTTTTTGTTTTCAGCTAAAAGGAAGATGCGCAGGACGTCACGTGACACAGCCGGCTGCCAATCGCCGTTAAGCAAGACCACGTGACCAGTACGATCACCTCCGTTGAACAAAGCCGGTCAACCTAACCAATGCTACTGTACCTGTCTTTGAGCAAACATATGCTTAAAATTATGAGTTAAATATTTTAAAACAAATAATATTTAAATTAAAATCAAAATAAATTAATGCTATAAATTTGACTCCTTTTTTGATTTTTTATTTCTATTCAAATATATTTATTTTTTAATATTAACATAATATTTGATCTAAAGTCATAGGTTATGGAATTNCAGTCTCATCTAACTCAGTACCGTCAATTCATTAATTCGATGCAGGCGGGCACAACACTATACTGGTACAAGCATCTTCAATCCTTTGGGTGGATGGTTCGTCCTCCTGCCATTTGCCGGCCGTTCCCCTGGAGGGGTTTGTGTGCTTCATACTGAGCCCACTCACCTCTCATAATTGTGGCTACCCGAAGGGTTGCAGCTGCCTTTAGTACTTTTGCGAACTGTCTTAACATCTGGTTAGTGATCTAAGTTCTCATGTCCTGTAGTTCTTGCTGAACGAATTCTTCCATAAACTCTCTGGTACAAATTGCTTTCACTATGTTTCTTTAACTTGTTTTCATTGATGGCATTGGTATATGCTCATCACACCTAAAAGGTTGTTGAATCCAAAAGTGTTCAAAAAACGTACTGAAGGAATAGAGCGCACAAGGAAGCAGAATAATGAATAGTAGAGAATGTATAACCTCTTTATTATGAAAATGATCCTTGTTAATAACTATAGGGTGTCCAAATATGACAATTACAATCATTTTCAATCATTAGGCTTTGCGAGGCTCACCTTAGTAAGACTCCACGAAAATTCAAAATAATATTTACATGAATTATTCGACTGATATTTAATTTATTCACGGAACGTCTGGTAGACCGCCTGAGTTCTCTTTACCAGACCCTTTAGATCGTTGGTTGATCGAGTGGCTTCATGTTTGATTGACCGATGAAAATGCATGTCAATAGCTTTTCTCCCATGAATCATCATGCCTCCTAAGATCCTTATTACGTGGTTTAGCTGGTCATTCGGACTTTTCGATGATCATCTTCTGCCTTGTTCGTTGGATTACTATGAGATTCATCATGTCTTATTTTTAGTATACAATGTATAAGCTTATAACATCAAAATTTTATGCGTAAAAATAAAAAAATGTAAACGCAAAATTATTTGTGTGAATGTAAGCACAAGCATTTCGTCTTTCGTCCCGGCCCTCCTCGCTCTATAATCCAAGCCGTCCGAACAAGCACCTACGGACCTGATCTTGGCGTATCAGATCACTGACAGCACTCAGTATGTTTTTCTCGACAATATTTGTTTATCTAACCATCTTTTTGTTTTCAGCTAAAAGGAAGATGCGCAGGACGTCACGTGACACAGCCGGCTGCCAATCGCCGTTAAGCAAGACCACGTGACCAGTACGATCACCTCCGTTGAACAAAGCCGGTCAACCTAACCAATGCTACTGTACCTGTCTTTGAGCAAACATATGCTTAAAATTATGAGTTAAATATTTTAAAATAAATAATATTTAAATTAAAATCAAAATAAATTAATGCTATAAATTTGACTCCTTTTTGATTTTTTATTTCTATTCAAATATATTTATTTTTTAATATTAACATAAAATTTGATCTAAAGTCATAGGTTATGGAATTTAATCATTTGAATTCAACTCGATTAAAAATATATTAAGACATGTTTCACAATTTAAAACAATAAATATAAATTAAAATTGAATTATTTATGTATTAATAGTAAGATTTTTTGGGTGCATAGCGCACAATTGGTATATATTTACATATCCAGCACCTAAACTTTAATATTTAGATATATAAGAATAAACTAAATTGAAGATAATATGGCTTTCAAATGAAAGTTCATGTGATTAAGATTTCATTATATAATATTTGATGATGATTATTATATTTATAGCAAAAATTAAATTATTTAATAGACTGAAAGAGGCACACACCATCGAATAATATTGACACACTGATTTTTTTTAATTTATAGGCAAAAGCTATTGCGATCAATTAATTAATTAATTAATTAATTAATTAATTAGAGCTTTTGATCGTCACGTCAAATTAAAAAATACATAATTAGGGGCCATTAGGTAGCCCATACTTCCTGTTTTTGGGAAAGTGAATGCTTAGATTTGCACTTCTCACAATATTATTTGATTATAAAAGTGCCTAATAAAATGAATAAAAAGCTGTAATATACATAGAACATATTATACGGAAGTGCTAGCACGAATCTTGAGGTGATATGACTGGATGAATAGGATAAAACGTGTCGAAGGAGGGCCCACCAATCGGAGACTCGGAGGCTCAATTGTTTGATTGGAAGCATCAAGACCAAGATTAACCAAGACAATCAAGCGGTTTGAACCTGAGCAATTTGACCGGAAGAAAAGTACAGGAGAGTCCAAGCTATTTCCCACGTTGAAACCAATCCAAGGGGGAAGCTATCCCTCGGGTCTTGCAATTCCCTTAGGAGTATTCAACAACCCCTCTGACCACCAACAATAATAAGTGAGAAGAGTCTCAACTCGAGATCTCTTCGTCTAAGAGCGGCAAGATATCAAATTACGATGATTCGACAACTGTACAATAGCCTAATTTTGCCCTGCAGACAGGAGCTCCCTATTAGTGATCGAGGGACCGCTGCCAGGCTCAACTAACATGTCAGCCCAAGTTAGCGAATCAAACCCGCCGACCCTTCGCCGGTAAGAGCCCAACCAGCTGACGAGATCAAAATTAATTGACCAACAATCACCAGACCAGGTCGACCGGCATGCCTACCTAGCTTACCCAACCGGTAACACCCAGGAAGGGCTTGCCAATCCAGCTAGCCGAGCATAAGAGGAGCCAGGTTCCGGGGCTCCGGGACCACATTTGTAAAGTAACTACAATACCATCTACAATGCTCACTGAAGAAAGTGTATGAATGCAACTTCACATATTATACCCCCTCTTTTTAAATAGGGGATCATTTTTTGAATAAAAGGTTACAAACATCTCTTAAATCACTGTTTATTATTATGCATTTCACTTTTTGTCTCTCCCTCTCTCTCTTGTCTTACACTATATTCCTTGAGAGTGATTGAAGCCGCGTCTCCAAATTTGGGATATGTTCAAGATCCGGAGATTGTTCCTGCTCGGTAGCGGCAAGACCCACCGAAAGTGAGGCGTGAATCATCCCAGCAATGAGTCTCGTCGAATACCCTGTGTGAATAGTGACAAATATCTGCTTAAGACCCTGTAAGATTGGGAGATACAACTGAGACAACGAACAAATCAGACACGTGAAACATGAGCCCTGTAAGACTTGAGTCTAATGACAAATGAGCCACAGCTCACAACTCACAACGAAAAAAGCCGACCGATCATATTCGATCGACTAATCCTATGTCTAGACCAAACGACCACCTCACTACTAACTGCTCTGGTCGACCGTGCCAAAGGCACTTAGACAATATCACCATTCGTTTGAACCCCTCGATCGACCAAGGAGTACTCCTGAGAGGACAAATGTCATTCGGTCGGTCACTTAATTAGTCGTCTTCAAGCCAACTGACCAACCAATTACCGCCAATGTTGAAATTTAAATTGCAATACAAATATAACATAAAATCTATATGATCAATACGTACCTTAATGACACTAAGCACTATTTCGATAAACTTCTTTTCTTTCTGTAATTGTACAAAACAAGCATCTATAAGTACGGGACAAAAATAGAAAAATAGACCTTTTCCTCAATTCTTCACTCGGTTCTAACTCTCTAACCGTGATTCATAAACGACAAACTGAGATTAAACAATACAATATCATTTAATTAAGAATAAGTTTTCTTACCTCTAATTTTTTGTATGGAGTTAGAAGGTCGAAGCACAGGCACACACATGCCAAACGTCACATTTTATATAGCTGATCAATCCAACATCATCATCATGAATGGAAGCTGCAACACCATGACCAACTCAAGAACAACCTTTTTTTTTAAAATAAAAAATAATCTAAAATCTTATCATTAAACACTAAGCATAAAAAAATTTAATTTCATTAATTAAAAATATATTTTTTAATTTAAAGTAACAATTACTTTCCAAAAATTTAAGATGTTCTTGATATGATTATTAAAAAAATTAAATCTGATTAGTTTTGATGCGATCATTAATTAATTTCGATCAAACAAAAATCAATAATCACTCGAGATTCAAAATCTGTTATTTTTATAATTAAGTTAAAAATATCTATTATTATATATTTATTTCACAAATCAGTTCAAAATTTAATATTTATTTATACATTTAAAAATATTTTCCATCTCTTGTTTGGAGGTTGGGTAGAATTGTAAATTTAGAGTTTAATGTATTCATTTATTATTAAATACGGTTCAAAATTTTAAAAAGTTACACTAGAGCCACNGGGTAGAATTGTAAATTTAGAGTTTAATGTATTCATTTATGATTAAATACGGTTCAAAATTTAAAAAAGTTAGACTAGAGCCAGGTCACAAGTAAAACAGAAAAATATATATATTTATCTCACATTTTTATAATTTTCAATAAAAATATGTATATTTCCAATTATAAGTCGGGGATAAATATATAATTTTTCTTGTTTATTAGGGAAAATATTTGCGCACATAAGATGTACGCAACGTTGCGTATGTATAAGGGTTATTCAGGGGGTACATGGGGTAATATCGGGGTTATATCCCGCTATAACCCCCTTATAATCTCTTTATAAATTATCTGTGACTTACAAATGAGTTCCGTATTTTTATAATTTTGTGGGTACAAATAAGTTGCACGGACGTTATAAGAGAATTACATAAAAATTATAAGGGTATAACCCGAATATAAACCCTTCACTCAAATATTTTCCCACGCAGCCAAATTTCTGTTAACTCANGGGTAGAATTGTAAATTTAGAGTTTAATGTATTCATTTATGATTAAATACGGTTCAAAATTTAAAAAAGTTATACTAGAGCCACGTCACAAGTAAAACAGAAATATATATATATTTATCTCACATTTTTATAATTTTCAATAAAAATATATATATTTCCAATTATAAGTCGGGGATAAATATGTAATTTTTCTTGTTTTACTGGAGCCAATTTTCTGTTAATACCCTTCAACGGTTATGTTTTCGCACCTTTTTATTTGGCTTCCCAACCCCATCTCTCCATCTTCCATTGCAGCGCATAACTCTTCCATTGTCATTCTCTGTCTCTCGTACCGTCCTCTCCGTCCCCCTTTCTTCTCCACCTCCTGTTTTACCCTCCGTCCCCCTTTCACTCTGAGCTAGCAACTGAAATTGGGTTTTTGTTAATAAGCTTTGATTCTGCTGACCANTCGCACCTTTTTATTTGGCTTCCCAACCCCATCTCTCCATCTTCCATTGCAGCGCATAACTCTTCCATTGTCGTCATTCTCTGTCTCTCTCGTACCGTCCTCTCCCTCCCTCTTTCTTCTCCACTCTCCTGTTTCACTCTCCGTCCCCCTTTCACTCTGTGCTAGCAACTGACATTAAGCTTTGATTCTGCTGACCTTCTGTGGTTGTTGCTTTGTTTATTTCTGAAGAGGGATGGAAAGGAAGCAGGGATTCTTCTCTGCTTTGAAGCAAGAAGTGGTGAGAGGTCTCTCTCCGGTTAAGTCGAGATCAAAACCGCGATCTCGGTCTCAGAGCCCTGCGAGGAGCCTGTCTCCGGCTGTCGACCTTCTGCATCATCGCCGGAGTAAGGCTCAACTGCGCAAAGACTCACTTTCAAGCCTCCCAGACTCCTTTTTCGCGAGATCCTGCAGCTTACGACCAGTCGGCGAGACCCTCCCACCGGTAATGGAGGGACCGGATCCACACGCTGCTAGATACTTCGCCTGCGACTCTCGGAAAGAAGGTTGGAGCAGATGGGTGCTCGGCCAACTTTCCCGCGCCCCTTCGATTTCCTCCGACGCCGCAGAGGCCGACGATGCCGGCAGTTCCGGCATCCGTCTTCTACTCGGCGTCATGGGAGCCCCACTGGCCCCCGCCTACGTCAGCTCCATCCACGCCTTCCCGGATCTCAGCATTAAGGGCACTCCAATAGTACTAATTACCTTCTCCTCAATCTTCTTCCTCCATCGCATGCATCAAAAACTGAGATTTTTTACTTATGCTCTGTTGGCTCCGGCAGGAAAGTTCGTCGGCGCAATACATTCTTCAACAATATACCGCGGCTACGGGAGGGATCAAGATCCAGAGCTCCATTCGAAATTTCTATGCGTCGGGGAAGCTAAAGATGGCGGTGTCGGATTACGATACTATGACGAAGTTGACGAAGAACCGCGGCGCTCCGGTCGAGACCGGCGGCTTCGTTCTCTGGCAAATGGTCCCGCATATGTGGTACGTTGAACTAGCTGTCGGGGGAAGCAAGGTTCGCGCTGGCTCCAATGGCAAGCTCGTGNTACTATGACGAAATTGACGAAGAACCGCGGCGCTCCGGTCGAGACCGGCGGCTTCGTTCTCTGGCAAATGGTTCCGCATATGTGGTACGTTGAGCTAGCCGTCGGGGGAAGCAAGGTTCGCGCTGGCTCCAATGGCAAGCTCGTANACCTTAACTGACCAATTGTCTGAAGTTGTGTGAAGTCAAGAGCATCATTACAATTATGGTAAGAGTTTTCAAAGCTTCCATGTACATTCAATGCTTCAAGTTCATATGTATGAATGCAGGGCTTTTTTTTCCTTCCAGTATTTAAACCTACATATTTGGAAATTTTGCCATTTTTTTTATAATTCTTTTGGGGCATTTACATACATATCACCCAATTCCTGTGTATTTACACATCTACCACCTAAATTTTGCTTTTTTTAGATTTTTGCTACCCTAACCTTTCATATCACACAAAAAATACCACTAGTTTAACTTTTCAAAAGAGAAAAACACATTTTCTTGCATAGGTAATCTAATATGTATGTAAATGTTGAATCTTGATTTGTCCGTGAATCATACCCCAAGAGTTAGCGTAAGAAAGAGGGAAAATAGAGAGACAGGGAGATAAATGAATAAAAAAGTGTCTTATCCATCTCATTTCTCATAAAACTTATCTTCAAATTGACAGGGCTATCTCAATTGGCTAGACTTTTGCTGATAGGGTGGTCTAATCTAATTGTCAATCCTCGATCCTTAGATGAGAATCTCTTATCGGTAGAACGAGACTAAACTATGGAGCATAGAGTAGATCACCATAAGTCGATATATAGTTCATTCATTAACGAGGGAGGACCTTTGTGACGATTGTGAGTCTCTGTCATATTGCCAATTTTTAGTCTCTGATGAGGAACCTTGAGGCGTCTATAGGACGACTAATGATTGCGAGGAACTGGATTCTTTTCTTGGGTTTGATCTGTCAAGAGATAGGACGATGACTTCGCTCGGCTTTCTTGTGGTGGTTAACTTGGGCGTTCATCTATCTGTTCAACTCTGATCGGCTCAGGCTTGGATAGTGTTTTTTGTCCTCTTGACTTGGTAGGACTTTGTCCTTGGCTCAAATGACTGCATTCAATCAATAAATAAGTGGGAACTCTTGGGTTCCTACTGGTGGGCCCTTTTTTGTTGTAACACCTTCCTTCTAAACGGTTGGATCTCCTCAAGATTTTTGTAAACACAATCTTGTGATATAAAATAAAAGTAAAATTTCAGGTGTTAGATATGTACATACATATGATTTGAGTGACATGACTTTAAAATTGCAAATCTTTACATTTGTGCTTGGAGATGAAGCATGCAATCATTAGCCTAAGTGATTTGAACTTATATTTTTGGAACTTCTTAAATATATTCGTTGATTTTAGGACCAAATCTCAAGCTAGATAAATATTTATTAATTTGGACTTCTTAAATATTTAGGTGGCATGAGACTTATGGTCTGTTTGGGGCAGCTGCAGCTTAGCTGTACCAGGAAGCTGGTGCCGAGAGATAGGACGATGACTTTGCTCGGCTTTCTTGTGGTGGTTAACTTGGGCGTTCATCTATCTGTTCAACTCTGATCGACCCGGGCTTGGATAGTGCTTTTTGTCCTCTTGACTTGGTTGGACTTTGTCCTTGGCTCAAATGACTGCATTCAATCAATAAATAAGTGGGAACTCTTGGGCCCTTCTTTGTTGTAACACCTTCCTTCTAAACTGTTGGATCTCCTCAAGATTTTTGTAGACACAATTTTCGATATAAAATAAAAGTAAAATTTCATGTGTTAGATATGTACATACATATGATTTGAGTGACATGACTTTAAAATTGCAAATCTTTACATTTGTGCTTGGAGATGAAGCATGCAATCATTAGCCTAAGTGATTTGAACTTATATTTTTGGAACTTCTTAAATATATTTGTTGATTTTAGGACCAAATCTCAAGCTAGATAAATATTTATTAATTTGGACTTCTTAAATATTTAGGTGGCATGAGACTTATGATCTGTTTGGGGCAGCTGCAGCTTAGCTGTACCAGAAAATTGTTGTCGGTAAGTTGTCTGATTATTTGTTTCAAATGTTTGAAAGTAGCTGCCACATAGCTATATTTGGACAAATGACCATTATACCCTTGTTTAGTAATGTTGCTCATAACAGAACTGTCATAATCATATATTTGATACTTCAGAAGCATAAATTAACTTCAGAACAGTACAAAAGTTTAGATACACACCTCACTTAACGAGTACCAAGAGTGCAAAAAAGTAAAAAATTATTAAAATTACAATTAATATAATGAATAGATTGTTTTTAACACGCGTACTGTGTATGACTCATGCTACACTGTTCATCAATATGGTATCCATTCTCGATCACCGTTGGTCCTAGAATTCGCTGGACTGTCTGCCCACAGGAAGAAGTCACATTGCTCTACGATGATTCGCGGGCAGCTGCAGTATTGTCTCTCATATTTATGGGTTCAACATGACATCAGTAGGGAAGTCTCTAGTCTGCAGTGGCAAAGTACTCGTCGGGATGTTCTTAAAATTCTTGAGCTAATCTTTCCTTAAATGCTGCAAAAAACAATGCATTAGTGAAGAGATGAATTTAATTTGCTAAATAGTAATTAAAAAAATACACTTACAAATAGCGTAAAAATTTCAAACTAGCAATATAAAATATAAAGTACAAATGCCTTTGAATAATAGAAATATAGCACTGAAAGTTCACTATCCAATATGAATGTTAAAAATGTTTTGACAAAGGCAATGAATTACATATACTACTGAATAAATTACAAATAATCCAATTAGCCTCCTACTAATGCATCAGTAATTTTTTCCTTTAGCTCCGCCATTTCGCTAGCACCCTCGCCCTCTCTAGTACAGATACTAAAATGATTATTCTCAACTCAGTGACAAGGAATGCCCGAGTTGGTTTTCAAAGGCTTCCGGAGGTACATGCTCCTGATCCTCGTCTGCCCTACGAAAATTAATGTCTTTGCGGGAAGGATATCGCATAATATAATTGTGCAGAGTTATCGTGATAATTATAATATGGACCTGTTTGGGTAATAGGTAAAATGAAATAATGTGGAGTATAACCTATTTCTTCTTTCAAACGCTAAAAGTCCTCTTGATAACACCGCGTGATGACAAATGTTTTTTTTATTAAATAGCTCTTTCTACCACATGTTACATTATTAGCTCACTCAAAATCAGCTATGTGATATCTCATATCAGGATTGAGCTTCGAATACCCTCGTTGCAATGTATATCCAACATCAACAAAGTAATATTTACCTAAAATGTATTGCATAATTAGTTTGAATGTTATTAATTGGGGCTCGATCGTGCCTTGAGGAGGATGTGGGAAGTTGTAGTGGGTTTTACGTGTTTCAGCTTTGAAAATTCTACTATCGTGCGTATTACCCTCCCAACTAGGCATGATAAATGTAAAACACATGTTGAATTCACAAACAACCATGTCATTCTGCGTGAGAGACCCTCAACTTCCGATGAATGTGATATCCTCATTGGAACTTGTGCATCAACATGGGTTCCATCAATTGCTCCATTGCAATCCTACAGGAATAAGTTTGTAATGAACAACATGAACCGTGAGATATTGAATGCAATGAATTTGAAATGCTACATTGAAGAACGACATGCACCGTGCATCATGTGCAATGAACGTAGGATCAATTGGTTTTATGATAAACGAAGAAAGGCTTGCAAGTGCATTCAAACCCACTGAGAAATATCTATAAATTGTTTCCGATGAGTGTTGAAATCTTTTCATTGCTTCTCGCATTGACTCGTTCTGGGATAATATGTATAGGGTTATCGCCAAGGTCTCTCGTGAAGTTGTCCTCAATGACCCATGAAGTCCATGAAATCTAATGCCAAACATGTTGTTGAATCTCGTTGTGTGACCGACAAGCAGCTCCCCAACCAATTTGTCTCTAACATATGAGGATGTCAGACATGGAGAGCAATGAATGTACTTGTTGTAATATTCATAGATCAAGCATATGCCTGCAACTCTTCTTCTGTGTCTTTCTCTAGCTGAATCCATGTAAATGTATATCATACTAGTTGGCACAAAAACATTAATAAATTAGCTACAACCACGCCCCAAGCTGCACGAATAATATAATGAACATTTACGAAGCACAAATAACATAAGCATCAAACTAGTGGCAATGAGGGAACATTCTCCCAAGCACATGAAATATCCAAAGCATAATTAATATAACATGCCAATATAAATGTCCCAAGCAGTAGTACTTAAAAAAAGTGTCTCAGATTGTCATACAATTGTAATAATATCGTAGGAAAGGAAGCCTTTTGTCCCCGGGCATCTTCACGAAAAAATCCCTACGAGTCGGGTCTTCAAGCAATTCTATTGCAAACAAATGCAACTTAGAAAGTTCATCACTTGAATTCAGAATTTCCAGAACCATATCCACAGAAGTAACTTCTGTTGGGCGGGCTACAAAAAGCCACAAGATGTGATATTTGGTTTATAAGGTAAGCAACATCGTCTTTCTTTTTATTCTCAACTTGAGGACGCTTAGTAAGACTAGTGGAATCAATTTCACGGGATTCTGCGCTGGGGACATCGCTAAAATGACCTGATTGTTTGACAGCTAAATTCTCCAGCCTGCCACCAAAACCTGTTTCACTAGGAGCACATGCATATTTGTCAGGTGCCACAACCCCTCCGAGCATTCGATCCACCTTCTTCTCAAAGTCAGGTTAGAGGTTTAAATTTCTATACAACAGGCACCACCTACAAAGTTGTAACATCTATTTCAGTTTTAAAAGAAAAAAACTACATTCACAACATTAAGGAACAAGTCTTTTCCGCCATTACTCGGAAGCATTAATAGTTTGTTTCACTGGATCCCACCCTAAACCCGTTAATCATCGTTTTAATTCCTTCCAAACTTTCCAATCTTTCTTGAGTCGATTTCACTTGTTCTTTAGTTGCATCTTGTCGTACTCTCTGTTTGTGCTTTCCTTGAATATTTTGATAATATTTTGCCAATCTTCTTTGTTGAAGAAGGTCGTGGTTTATTTCCAAGATCTATTTCCTTCAGACAAACGTCACAAAATATTATTTTGGTTTCTCTATCCCGCGGTGTGGGTGTACTAGCCACTTTAGCCTTAGTCATCGTATAGCTATGATAATAAGATGAAAAATAAGTATAAATGAAAATCCAACAATTTATGCACAACATAACCACACACCAAACAACAACAAACACCATGGAAACCACCAGCACACCACAAAAACCACAACTAACACAAGAACCACCCACACTATAGTCACGATCAACACAACAGCCAGAACCTCAAAAACCACCAATATTAATTCCACAGCCAACAGAAGAACCACCCACCACACATCACAACCAACACACCCAAAATCATCAGCATACCACAGTAGTGACAACCAACAAAAGAATCAGGCCCTGCACGGCTGGCACAATTCTATTAACCACAAACACCACCAAATCCACGGTTGTAGCCACCACAAGCACCGCCCACCACACACCAACAAATCCACGACTATAGCCACCACACATCATCCCTGCATGACCAACTCAACAGAGAAAACTAGAAAAAAGAGTGAATCACGAGATTGGGGAGAGGAGAGGATACCTGGCAGTTTGGGACAAAATCCAGGAGGGATAAGGGACGCGGGAGGGTTTCAGGCGTTGAACTCTGGAGAAGGCTTCAAACAACGGAGGAGCATCGAGCAGATGGGAAGGCGTCGAACAATAGAAGGACAGGNGGAGGAGCATTGAGTAGAGGGGAAGGCGGCGAATAAAAGAAGGACAGGGGTTTAAAGCATCAAACAGAAGAAGAGCGACGGGGGGGGGGGGGAGATTCAGGCGTCAAACGAAGATGGCACGCGCAGATTTCGTGCGTCGAACAGCTAGGAAGGGAATTAGAGCATGGCGTCGAACGGAGAGGGGTATCCGCGCGTAATACTGCTCGCTCAAATGCTTCCTGCGGGGTTCAATCATCGGCCCATATATCGCCAAAACAACATCCCGTTGCTCTTTGCGGCCTCTCCTACCGCCGAATCAAATGAACTCTTATATATACATGATCATTAATGATTATTTTTTTTTTATAAAACAATTATATTTTCCACAGGTTGGGGTTTTTATTCTAGGGCCGAACTTAGTTGTCTAACAGTCAAGGCCTGCACATACGGAGTTGGTAGATTTCAAGTAGATGGCTTTTCATACTTTTATGCGTGACACACGTCAAATTTAGATAGAGCCACGCTGAGGCACATAATGAACAGACAATATATTTGGCCCCTTTTTTTCTATTAAATTTTCACTTCCTATTTGAAGAAATACGCATAATATGTCTCTTTAAGTCGAAATCCATTTATGGCGACGCAATTAATTTGCATTTAAGATCTCACGTGTTAAAACCTTACATACATACATACATACATTCCTACATATATTGGTTTGGTGATGGCTGTTTGGAGACAACAATCAAATGATGACCATAATCATTTGCATTTAAAGTGTAATTCAGTCCTTTTTTTTTTAAATGACAAACTCTTTGATTAAGGTTGGCCAGTTAGAGATAGATTTAATCTGAATCATGAATAACTGAAAATAAGGCAAGTAATTTTTATAAGGAATGTTTGGGGTAGCTGTTGAAAAATAATCTGTTGTTAAAAAAGAGATGATGACTTTTACATTTTTTTTTTTAATAAGACAGTAGCTAGAAAACTGTCATCACACCTGATCGGGAACGATGTGAAAACATTAATTTCAGCGGTTTGAAAATGCAATTTTTTGAATAAGCTGCCAAAACACAGTTAACTCAAATGATCCTGGATGCATTTTCAAAATGCACATCACCAAATAAGTTGCCCCAAATGGGGCCCACGTGTGCACACGGGAAGGAAGTCAGGCGGGCGTGTGTGTGGATAGATATTGATTCAAATCTGTGCTAGACCAATTGATTGCATATATTGATTTGAAATTGAGCTAGACTGATCGAATGCAAGCTTAACTCAAATCAAGCTCGATCCACACTCGACTCGATGACTTCCGTTCAAAGTCTACTTAAGATAAAAATAGATCTAATTGTTGTCATCTAAACTTTCTGATCCAACTTCACAGCCCAAATTGTTTTAATTTAAACATAGAATTAAATGTTTATAACATATAAATAATAAGTAAAAAAGACATCTATAAGCAAAAAACCGGCACTTCTATTGCTGCAAATTTTACCTGCACAGCCTATTTCCAAAATTGAACACAAATTTATACTAATGAAAA
>JXCR01096298.1:9454-26296 GCA_002079205.1 Phalaenopsis hybrid cultivar | reverse complement strand
TATATATATATATATATATAAGTTTTAGATAAATGGCTCTACAGGTTTGCACTTGTTATTTGTCCCTAGCATATAATGGTGCATAATATGATATGTGGGATATTCCATATTAGCCCCTTCTGAATGTAAAAATATGCTTGGAAATGGAGCTAATTCCTGCCTTTGCTAACTTTAAGACAATTGCATGCAAATTCTTTTACTCATAAGAAACAAATCAAGTAGCTCTAGCTAGCATAACTTGATTCTAATTCATCCTCATGCAACTCCAATTGGTTTTGCAGGCTAAAAACTAACTGCTTGCCGAATGGTTGCAATATTTTTCATATGCTTAAGGGAGGGATTTTAAGTTTAGTTTTCACTATTAAGAGTTGGCATCAACATCCCTTAAAATAAAACGGGCATTTACTACATAGCACCCAATTCCTTCATATTTACATATCTAACAAATAATTATTGCTTGTTTACATTTATACTACCAAAATCTTTTATATTGCATCAAATATCACCATTTTAATTTTTCGAAAGTGAAATACACGTTTTCATGCAGAAGTAAGATTGCATGTATGTAAAGATTAAAGTTTAGGAGGCAGGTATGCAAATACATATGTTCATTTTCATATACTTATCTAAACATTTTTTTTCCTTAGAATATTTTGATGTTGACCAATCCTTAAGTTTAAGCATAGCTGGTCAAGTTATATATCTAATAACTTGTACATCTTCATATATTTTTATTTACATGCCCGTTAGAATTTAGAACCATTTTATTTAAACTGAAAAATATGATGCCATCTATATCTCAATATTTTATAATTTAGACCAAACATAGTTTATGGTTATCACGCTTATGTATCACTTATAGCATATGGTTATATTGATTGTGATCATTGATGAAATTAAGATTGTTCAATCCGAATTTTGGGAGTTAACGGCTCCATAATTCTCATAAGTAGACCTAAATATTAATCCTGGAATTTAATGTGGGTTGAAAATGAAGCAAGTGGTGATTTGAATTAAGGGAAAACCAGTTATTATGTTACATACATATTCCCATCTTCTATATCTATCTTTATATAATAGAATTAATATTAAGTTAATTTTTCTTAAGGGTTAGTGTTGTAGTTATCATTTTGGTGAATGTTCTGGACACGAGTGTACCTTGGTCTAAGTTTTTTATGCCTGTTTTTTGGTATAAGCGTGTATGTGATTATATCCCCCATTAAGCTGAGTGGTAGAGAGAAGACGGTCAGCTTTTGTGAGAGATCTTTGAGCCGATGTGTCACCTCCCAAAGGAGCTCTTAGGGGTGGTGGGCAGCCCAGAACTTAAATACTGCATTTTGGCCCTACCCTTAGTCGATATGGGACTTTTTGTCTGTGACATTCTCCTCCACCCAATCACGTGACACCCTCACCCTCGTCATGGATCGACTCCACCGAGGGTCCCACTGGATCATAAAGAGTCCATACACCTGACAGACAGTAATCTGCTTTGATACCACTTGTCACCTCCCAAAAGAACTCTTAGCGTTGGTGGGCAGCCCAAGACTTAAATACTGTTTTTCGACCCTACACCTAGCCGATGTGGGACAATTTGTCCATGACAAATGACTAGAGATGGGCTTTGTGAAGACGTCAGCAACCTGATCCATAGTCATGATGTATTTAATTTTGAGTTTTCCATTCTTGATGTGGTCCCAGATGAAGTGATAATCCACTTCAATTTATTTCGTGGAAGCGTGGAAGACATTGTTGTTGACTAGTGCCATAGCTAATCTATTGTGACAGAGGAGTGGTGTCGAAGTAATTGGGTATACTTGAAATGCTTTACATAGTCTGGATAGTCATAGAATCTCTTTGGTTATAGTTGCAAGGGCCCTGTAATCTGCTTCTACTGAGGAGTGTGCAATATTTGTCTGTTTGTTTATTGAACAAGAAATAAAATTAGATCCCAAGTATACAAAAAAATCAAATGTGGATCTACCATCTGCGAGGTTGATGGCCCAATTTGCATCCACATATGCCTGAAGATTGAGTTTTTTTGGTGTGATTGGTAGGCCCAGATGAGATATTCCTTATAAGTAACACAAGAGTCTCTTAATTGACTGGTGGTGTTAAGTTTGAGGTTGGCGCATGTGTTGGCTCAGATGATTTACTGTAAAGGTGATATAAGGTCTGGTCATTACATGATATTGAAATGCTCTTAATAGTTTTCAATATTGATGGGGGTTCAATAATGGTGTGGGGGAGGGGTTGTTTGAGGACTGTTTGATGGAAAGGAGTGTTTAGACTAGTTTTGAGTTGTCCATGCCAGCTATTTGTATGAGTATGTGTAGGTATGATGTTTGGTTCATGAAAAGTTCTAGTGTGGTGTAATGTGTTGTATTTGGAGTTTTACAAAGTGTTCAATGAGGCCTAATTNGCTCATGGTATCTAGCTTGGTTATAAGTTAGCTCTTTCTAATGTTGACTGAGTCATAGATGATGGCTTGCAAATTCTATTCAAGTTTAGAACTTATTTGAGATTACAACCCTTGTTTAAAGTGGATTGAAATTTATTCACATAAACTACAACAACAACAAGCCTTTATCCCTTAAAAAATATTTGCCTCTTATACTTGGCACCAAAGGCCTGCTACCAAAGGCTTGCTACCATAATTACTAGCCAAAACTGGTCCATCCTATGAAATCCGGTCCTTATATGTAAATCTAATGTAATCTCTATTTTTATGGCAAGATTCCATGAGGCAAGTCATGCAATGCATTCACTTTCCTCTGGCCCAACTGGGCGCATTGTTCATTTGCTAAATGCCTTAACCTTAACTGACCAATTGTCTGAAGTTGTGTGAAGTCAAGAGCATCATTACAATTATGGTAAGAGTTTTCAACGCTTCCATGTGCATTCAATGCTTCAAGTTCATATGTATGAATGCAGGGCCTTTTTTTCCTTCCAGTACTTGAACCTACATATTTGGAAATTTTGCCATTTTTTTTTTACTTCTTTTGGGGCATTTACATACATATCACCCAATTCCTGTGTATTTACACTTCTACCGCCTAAATTTTCCTTTTTTTAGATTTTTGCTACCCTAACCATTCATATCACACAAAAAACAACACTAGTTTAACTTTTCAAAAGAGAAAAACACATTTTCATGCATAGGTAATCTAATATGTAAATGTTGAATCTTGATTTGCGTGTGAATTTCACCCCAAGAGTTAACATAAGAAAGGGGGAAAAAAGAGAGCCAGGGAGATAAATGAATAGTAAAGTGTCTTATCGATCTCATTTCTCATAAAACTTATCCTCGAATCGACGAGACTAACTCAATTGGCGGCTAGACTTTTGCTGATAGGGTGGTCTAATCTAACTGTCGATTCTCGATTCTTAGATGAGAATCTCCTATCGGCAAAATGAGACTAAACTATGGAGCATAGAGTAGATCACCATAACTCGATATATAGTTCATTCATTAACGAGGGAGGACCTTTGGGATGATTGTTAGGCTCTGTCATAGTCTATCATATTGCCAATTTTTAGTCTCTGATGAGGAACCTCGAGGGCGTCTATAGGACGGTTAATGATTGCGAGGAACTGGATTCTTTTCTTGGGTCTGATCTGCCGAGAGATAGGACGATGACTTCGCTCGGCTTTCTTGTGGTGGTTAACTTGGGCGTTCATCTGTCTGTTCAACTCTGATCGGCCTGGGCTTGGATAGTGTTTTTTGCCCTCTTGACTTGGTTGGACTTTGTCCTTGGCTCAAATGACTGCATTCAATCAATAAATAAGTGAGAACTCTTGGGTTCCTACTGGTGGGCCCTTCTTTGTTGTAACACCTACCTTCTAAACTGTTGGATCTCCTCAAGATTTATGTAGACACAATCTTGTGATATAAAATAAAAGTAAAATTTTAGGTGTTAGATATGTAAATACATATGATTTGAGTGAGGTGACTTTAAAATTGCAAATCTTTCCATTTGTGCTTGGAGATGAAGCATGCAACCATTAGCCTAAGTGAGTTGAACTTATATTTTTGGAACTTCTTAAATATATTTGTTGATTTTAGGACCAAATCTCAAGCTAGATAAATATTTATTAATTTGGACTTCTTAAATATTTAGGTGGCATGAGACTTATGGTCTGTTTGGGGCAGTTGCAGCTTAGTTGTCCCAGGAAGCTGCTGCCGGTAAGTTGTCTGATTATTTATTTCAGTTGTTTGAAAACAGCTGCGTGGCAACTACTTTTGGACAAACGACCATTATACCCCTGTTTAGTAATGTTGCTCATAACAGAACTGTCATATCATATATTTGATACTTCAGAAGAATAAATTTACTTCAGAACAGTACAAAAGTTTGGATATACACCTCATTTAACGAGTACCAAGATTGTTTTTAACATGCGGACTGTGTATGTCTCATAATATACTGTTCAAACCCACTGAGAAATATCTATAAATCGTTTCGGATGAGCGTTGAAATCTTTCCATTGCTCCTCACATTGACTCATTATGGGATAATATGTCCAGGGTTATCGCCAAGGCCTCCCGTGAAGTTGTCCTCAATAACCCATGAAGTCCATGAAATCTAATGTTGAACATGTTGTTGAATATCGTTGGGTGACCGACAAGCAGCTCCCCAACCAATTTGTCCCTAACATATGAGGATGTCAAGCATGGAGAGCAATGAATGTACTTGTTGTAATATTTATAGATCAAGCATACGCCTGCAACCCTCCTTCTGTGTCTTTCTCTAGTTGAATTCATGTAAATGTATATCATACTAGCTGGCACAAAATCATTAATAAATTAGCTACAACCATGCCTCAAGCTGCACGAATAATATAATTAACATTTATGAAGCACAAATAACATAAACATCAAACTAGTGGCAATGAGGGAACATTCTCCCAAGCACATGAAATATCCAAACCATAATTAATACAACACACCAATATAAATGTCCCAAGCAGCAGTACTTAAAAAAGTGCTCAGATCGTCATGCAATTGTAATAATATCGTAGGTACGAAAGCCTTTTGTCCTCGGGCATTTTCACGAAAAAAATCCCTACAAGTCGGATCTTCAAGCAATTCTATCGCAAACAAATACAACTCGGAAAGTTCATCACTTGAATTCAGAATTTCCAGAACCATATCCACAGAAGTAACTTCTGTTGGGCGGGTCAACACTACAAAAAGCCACAAGATGTGATATTTTGTTTATAAGGTAAGCAACATCGCCTTTCTTTTTATTCTCAACTCGAGGACACTTAGTAAGACTAGTGGACTCAATTTTGTGGGATTCTGCGCTAGGGACATCGTTGAAATGACCTGATTGTTCTGCAACTAAATTCTCTAGCCTGCCACAAAAATCTGTTTCACTAGGAGCACATGCATATTTGTCAGGTGCCATAACCCCTCCGAGCATTCGATACACCTTCTTCTTAAAGTCAGGTTCGAGGCCGCTGAGTTTAAACTTCTTTACATCAGACATCACATACAAAGTCATAACATCTATTTCAATTTTAAAAGAAAAAATTAAATTGACCACATTAAGGAACAAGTCTTTTCCCCCATTGCTCGGAAGCATTAATAGTTCGTTTCACTGGATCCCACCCTAAACCCGTTAATCATCGTTTCAATTCCTTCCAAACTTTCCAATCTTTCTTGAGTCAATCTCACTTGTTCTTTAGTTGCATCTTGTCATACTCTCTGTTTATACTTTCCTGGAATATTTTGATAATATTTTGTCAGCCTTCTTTGTTGAAGAAGGTCGTGGTCTATTTCCAAGATCTATTTCCTTCAGACAAAGGTCACAAAATATTATTTTGGATTCTCTATCCCACGGTGTGGGTGTACTAGCCTCTTTAGCCTTAGTCATCGTATTGTTATGCTAATAAGATGAAAAATAAGTATAAATGAAAATCCAACAATTTATGCACAACACAACCACAGACCAAACAACAACAAACACCATAGAAACCACCTGCACACCACAACAACCACAACCAAAACAAGAACTACACACATTATAGTCACGATCAACACAACAGCCAAAACCCCAAAAACCACCAATATCAATTCCACAGCCAACAGAAGAATCACCCACTACACATCACAACCAACACACCCAAAATCACCAGCATACCACAATAGTGACAACCAACAAAAGAACCAGCCCCCGCACGGCTAGCACAATTCTATTAACCACAAACACCAACCAAATTTACGACGGTAGCCACCACAAGCACCGCCCACCACACACCACCAAATCCACGACTATAGCCACCACACATCATCCCTGCACGACCAACACAACAAAGACAACTAGAAAAAAGAGTGAACCACGAGATTGGGGAGAGGAGAGGATACCTGGCGGTTTGGGACGAAATCTGGGAGGGATGAGGGACGTGCGAGGGTTTCAGGCGTCGAACTCTGGGGAAGGCTTCAAACCACAGAAGCATCGAACAATAAAATAGCGACGGGGGTGGGGCTTCAGACGTCAAACGAAGATGGCTTCGTCAAACAATACAAAAGTGCGCAGATTTCGTGCATCGAACAACTAGGAAGGAAATTAGAGCTTGGCGTCGAACGGAGAGGGATATCTGCGCGTAATAATGCTCGCTCAAATGCTTCCTGCGGGGTTCAATCATCGGCCCACATCTCGCCAAAACAGCGTCCCACTGCTCTCCTCCTGCCGAACTAAACGACGCCATTCGCGGCCTTTCCTACCGCCGGATCAAATGAACCCTTATATATATGATCATTAATGATTACTTTTTTTTTTATAAAACAATTAAATTTTCCACAGGTTGGGGTTTTTATTCTAGGGCCGAACTTAGTTGTCTAACAGTCAAGGCCTGCACATACGGAGTTGGAAGATTTCAAGTGGATGGCTTTTCACACTTTTTATGTGTGACACACGTCAAATTTAGATCGAGCCACGCTGAGGCACATAATGAACAGACAATATATTTGGCCCCTTTTTTTCTATTAAATTTTCACTTCCTATTTTAAGAAATACGCATAATATGTCTCTTTAAGTCAAAATCCATTTATGGCGACGCAATTAATTTGCATTTAAGATCTCGCGTGTTAAAACCTTACATACATACATACATACATATATTGGTTAGGTGATGGCAGTCTATTGATGGTGATGGCTGTTTGGAGACAACAATCAAATGATGACGATAATCATTTGCATTTACAGTGTTATTCAGTCCTTAAAAAAAAAAAAATGACAAACTCTTTGATTAAGGTTGGCCAGTTAGAGATAGATTTAATCTGAATCATGAATAACTGAAAATAAGGCAAGTAATTTTTATAAGGAATGTTTGGGGTAGCTGTTGAAAAATAATCTGTTGTTAAAAAAGAGATGATGACTTTTACATTTTTTTTTTTAATAAGACAGTAGCTAGAAAACTGTCATCACACCTGATCGGGAACGATGTGAAAACATTAATTTCAGCGGTTTGAAAATGCAATTTTTTGAATAAGCTGCCAAAACACAGTTAACTCAAATGATCCTGGATGCATTTTCAAAATGCACATCACCAAATAAGTTGCCCCAAATGGGGCCCACGTGTGCACACGGGAAGGAAGTCAGGCGGGCGTNAAAGAGGTGGTGACTATTACATTTTTTTTTTTTTTTGAAAAGTAAGACAGTAGCTAGAAAACTGTCATCACATCATCGATAACGATGTGAAAACATTGATTTCAGCAGTTTGAAAATACAGTTTTTTGAATAAGCTGTCAAAACACAGTTAACTCAAATGATCATGGATGCATTTTCAAAACGCACATCACCAAATAAGTTGCCCCAAATGGGGCCCACGTGTGCACACGGTAAGGAAGGCAGGCGGGCAGGCGGGCGCGTGTGTGGATAGATATTGATTCAAATCTGTGCTAGACCAATTGATTGCATATATTGATTTGAAATTGAGCTAGACTGATCGAATGCAAGCTTAACTCAAATCAAGCTCGATCCACACTCGACTCGATGACTTCCGTTCAAAGTCTACNTAGACCAATTGATTGCATATATTGATTTGAAATTGAGCTAGACTGATCGAATGCAAGCTTAACTCAAATCAACCTCGATCCACACTCAGCTCGATGACTTCCGTCCAAAGTCTATTTAAGATAAAAATAGATCTAATTGTTGTCATCTAAACTTTCTGATCCAACTTCACAGCCCAAATTGTTTTAATTTAAACATAGAATTAAATGTTTTATACCATATAAATAATAAGTAAAAAAAGACATCTATAAGCCAAAAACCGGCACTTCTATTGCTGCAAGTTTTACATGCACAGCCTATTTCCAAAATTGAACACAAATTTATATTAATGAAAATTTGAACTTAAGCTTGTAGGCGGGGAATTAAAACTAAAAATAAATAANATATATATATAGTGCATAATATGATATGTGGGATTAGCCCCTTCTAAATGTAAAAATATGCTTGGAAATGGAGCTAATTCCTGCCTTTGTTAACTTTAAGACAATTGCATGCAAATTGTTTTACTCATAAGAAACAAATTAAGTAGCTCTAGCTACCATAACCATATTCTAATTCATCCTCACGCAACTCCAATTGGTTTTGCAGGCTAAAAACTAACTGCTTGCCGAATGGTTGCAATATTTTTCATATGCTTAAGGGAGGGATTTTCAGTTTAGTTTTCACTATTAAGAGTTGGCATCAACATCCCTTAAAATAAAACGGGCATTTACGTACATATCACCCAATTCCTTTATATTTACATATCTAACAAATAATTATTGCTTGTTTACATTTATACTGTCAAAATCTTTTATATTGCATCAAATATCACCATTTTAATTTTTCGAAAGTGAAATACACGTTTTCATGCAGAAATAAGATTGCATGTATGTAAAGATTAAAGTTTAGGAGGTAGGTATGCAAATACATATGTTCATTTTCATATACTTATCAAAACATTTTTTTCCCTAGAATATTTAATGTTGACCAATCCTTAAGTTTAAGCATAGTTGGTCAAGTTAAATATCTAATAACTTGTACATCTTCATATATATTTATTTTCATGCCCCTTAGAATTTAGAACCATTTTATTTAAACTGAAAAATATGATGCCATCTATATCTCAATATTTTATAATTTAGACCAAACATAGTTTATGGTTATCACGCTTATGTATCACTTATAGCATATGGTTATATTGATTGTGATCAGTGATGAAATTAAGATTGTTCAATCCGAATTTTGGGAGTTAACGGCTCCATAATTCTCATAAGTAGACCTAAATATTAATCCTGGAATTTAATGTGGGTTGAAAATGAAGCAAGTGGTGATTTGAATTAAGGGAAAACCAGTTATTATCTTACATGCATATGCCCATCTTCTATATCTATCTTTATATAATAGAATTAGGAATATTATGTTAATTATTCTTAAGGGTTAGTGTGGTAGTTATCATTTTGGCGAATGTTCTGGACACGAGTGTACCTTGGTCTAAGTTTTTTATGCCTGTTTTTTTGGTATAAGAGTGTATGGGATTATATCCCCCGTCAAGCTGAGTGGTAGAGAGAAGACGGTCAGCTTGTGTGAGAGATCTTTGAGCCAATGTGTCACCTCCCAAAAGAGCTCTTAGGGGTGATGGGCAGACTATGACTTAAATACTGCCTTTTGACCTTACCCCTAGCCAATGTGGGACTTTTTGTCTGTGACATTCTCTTCAACCCAATCACGTGACACCCTCACCCTCGTCACGGATCGGCCCCACCGAGGGTCCCACTGGATCATGGAGAGTCCATACACCTGGCAGGCAGTAATCTGCTTTGATACCACTTGTCACATCTCAAAAGAACTCTTAGTGTTGGTGGGCAGCCCAGGACTTAAATACTGTTTTTCGACCCTACACCTAGCCGATGTGGGATTATTTGTCCATGACAAATGACTAGAGATGGGCTTTGTGAAGACGTCAGCAACCTGATCCATAGTCATGATGTATTTAATTTTGAGTTTTCCATTCTTGATGTGGTCCCAGATGAAGTGATAATCCACTTCAATTTATTTCGTGGAAGCGTGGAAGACATTGTTGTTGACTAGTGCCATAGCTAATCTATTGTGACAGAGGAGTGGTGTCGGAGTAATTGAGTATACTTGAAATGCTTTACGTAGTCTGCATAGTCATAGAATCTCTTTGGTTATGGTTGCAAGGGCCATGTAATCTGCTTCTACTGAGGAGTGTGCAATATTTGCCTGTTTGTTTGTTGAACAAGAAATAAAATTAGATCCCAAGTAGACACAAAGATCAAATGTGGATCTACCATCTGCAAGGTTGATGGCCCAATTTGCATCCACATATGCCTGAAGATGGAGTTTTATTGGTGTGATTGGTAGCCCCAGATGAGACATTCCTTATAAGTAACACAAGAGTCTCTTGATTGATTGGTGGTGTTAAGTTTGAGGCTGGTGCATGTGTTGGCTCAGATGATTTACTGTAAAGGTGATATAAGGTCTGGTAATTACATGATATTGAAATGCTCTTAATAGTTTTCAATATTTCTGGGGGTTCGATAATGGTGTGGGGGAGGGGTTGTTTGAGGACTGTTTAATGGAAAGGTGTGTTTAGACTAGTTTTGAGTTGTCCATGCTAGCTATTTGTATGAGTATGTGTAGGTATGATGTTTGGTTCATGAAAAGTTCTAGCATGGTGTAATGTGTTGTATTTGGAGTCTTAGAAAGTGTTCAATGAGGCCTAATAGTTTGAGACTAAAGTTTTGGTTGAGGTTATGTATGAGTTATGTTATAAGGGTGGGTGAGTTACATGTCATGAGTATGTCATCAACATACAATAGTAGACATAAGTGTTATAGTGGTGGTATATGAGATGAGATTGGTCTTCTTAAGTGACCCTAGATCCTTTTGGCAGAAATGTGAGCAGAAGGCTGAGTACCGCTATCTTGATGCTTGTTTTAATGCACAGAGAGCCTTGTTGTGTTTGCATACATAATGAGTGTTGGTTGTCTATAAAACTCCGTGGTTGTGTCATGTATATTGTGTCATCTAAGTTATCATGAAAGAATGCACTTGAGATGTCGAGTTGTTCAATGTGCTAGTTGTTGGTTGTGGCAATGGTAAGAAGAATTCATATGGTGGGGAAATTGGTCACTGGGTTGAATGTTTCATGGTAATTAAGTCCCTATTATTGTTTGTATTCTTATGCTACTATGCGAGCATTGTAGCAAGCTATGGTGTCTTCTACATGATATTTTGTTTTAAATTTCCTTCTGCTTCCGAGCAAGTTGGGGTTGTTTGGTGGAGGCAAATATGTTTAATTGCCCTATTATTGTAGGGCAAGAAACCCTCTAACCGTGCATTTCTCTAGTGGATATGTATTATAGCTTGTTGAAAAGTGGTTAGATCTGGTTATGATGTTTGATGGATGAGTTTGAATATGTATTTGGGTTTGAGGTGTTCGGTTTGTAGTCATGTTTGCATATGGTGGGTTTTGGTTGGAATTGGTTAAGGTTGGTTGGGTAAGGGTGGTGAAGTTGTTGAGGAGGTTGTGTAATGTTCAATGTGCATAGAGGTGGTAGTTGTGTAGGTTGGTTGGTTTGGAGTGTCGAGATGGGAGGTTTTAGCATAGAAGGTATGTATGAGGTGGTGTCATTTGTTGTGATCTTGGGTTGTGAGTTAAGGTGTGGGAAGTGATTTTCTTGAAATGTCATGTATCTAGAGTGAATGAAGTGTTCGGTTATTGCATCATAACACGTGTTGCCTTTGTAATTATGGTTATGCATCAGGAATATGCAGTGGATGCGTTGAGAACCATTTTGAGTTGCATTTATGGTTATTGTCGTTGGCAGCCAAATATTATGAGGTGTTTGTAAGTGTATTTTGTTTTGTGTAGTATTTAGTGTGGAGATTTATGATTTTTTGTAAGGATGCGAGTTTGTTTACAGAGTACGTTGCAGTGAGCATGGCATCATACCAAAATTGATGGGTAGATTCACTGTGTTTAGTAAATTTCTTTTTGTTTATTGTATGTGTCACTGTTTTCTTTATGAAAATCCATTTTATTCTGAAGTGTGTGGACAGCTGAATTGGTGGATGATCCCATTAGTGTATGTAGTTATTAAGAGTGAGATGTCTATTCACCACCTCCATTAGATCCGAGGACCTTTATGGAGATGTTGAGCTAATTTTTGAGCATTTTGTGTAAGTTAATGAAATGTTGGGCAGTTTCTATTTTGACAAATATGAGATAAAACCAACAAAAGCAAGAGGAAGCATCTATAAAAGAACCATAGTATCTATATCAATATATTGAATAAGCGTGGAAGGGACCCCATGCAACAGACTTCACTAATTCTAAGCATTTATACGTAGTTGTACTAGATACAAAAGGGAGTATGTAGCTTTTGTTCATGTGGGCATGAAATGAAAAAGAGTAATTGATTGCTATGATTCATAGGTCGGGATTGTCATTTGAGATGAATTGTGTGGATTGATGGTGGGGGTGTTGGAGACTTTGATGTCATATTGGTGGAGTGACATAGGGGTGGAGTAATGTAATTTGTTAATGGCCTCGATCTACAGGTCCTTGGAGGATAATCATTTTTGTGGCTAGGTCATATTTGTAAAAACCATTAGTAGTGAAAGATACAATGCAGTTGCTATCCTTGGCTGGTTGGTTGACAAAGATAAGATTATGGGAAAGGTGAGGAGATCTAAGAAGAGAGTTTTGAGAGAGAGCAAAGATGGTGTCGGTGGTATTCCATTACATGTATGTATGATGTTGGATGTTTGGCTATTGTCATTTCATTGTCTGTATATGTGTTGGATATTTAGCCATTGTCCAATGTTATTTGACAAGTTCCCGAGTATGGGATGGGTTAATGCAGGATTTCCATATGGCGGGATGATGTGTGCTAAAGCCCTTTTATTCCAGAACCAGTGGTTGGCGTTTTGTGGGATGTTAATGCGGTGTGTTGTTTGTGTTGGTTGATAACTAGTTTGTACTGGAGGTCAATTCGTTGTCAGTATTGTGTTGTTAGAGTGTCCTAGTTTGAGGCATATTTAACAGGTGATGGTTTTGTTTTTGTTGCAGGTGTTGAAATTATTTGATTTTAAATTTTGTGTGTGATTGGTTTGACGATTTTGGTGATAGGAGTTTATGTTTTTGGTGGTGTTGAGTGCTATGGGTAGCTTATGCATTTTCTAAAGGCCAAGTTAATCTCTTCACTAAATAGTAGCAAGTAAAAAATATCAGTGTTTATTGGGTTCCATTGAGTATTGACTATTGTTTTGAAGGGATTGCATGAAGGTGGGAGGCCATTCAGGATATATAGGATAATGTCTCCACTATTCAATTTTAATCCTGCATAACTATGTTGTCTACCAGAGTTTTGACTATGATAAGGTATTATGCCATTATGCCCATGGTGGGATTGTGGAGTTTCTTTTTTATCTGACTCTAGATCTGTTAGTGGATTGTAACATTGTTTCTCGTATTGTCCAGATGGTTAAGGTGTTTTATATGTGGAGAACGTATGAGAGAATTGAAATTGAGATGATTGATAGAATTGTAGTTGCTAAGATTTGTTCTATCAGTTTCTAGAGTATGTGAGTTGGATTTGGCTCTTGTGATCTGAATTTTGTGATGTGAGTTCGAGTAGGACATGTAATGGCTCCATCGAGAAAAGCTTCAGAACTATTGACCATAAAGCATTTTATCTCCAAGAGTATATAACCTTGTTTGCCACTAGAGCCACACCAACCTTTACATAGATATATTTGTTTCGTATGTTGTTTATAAGAGTCAAGCCACTCATCCACCTAAACATTCTCATCTCAACAACATTTAACTTTATTTTATTCTTCTCTTTTATTCGACACCATAAAACATTACAGGTTTCACCGCCATCTTATAAAATTTTCCTTTCAAGTCTAAGCGATATTTTTTCTATCACTCAATAGGCACCATGCATTCCTCCACTTCAACCGTCGAACTTGAATTCTACTAATAACATCCCATCACCATCACTTTGAACAATAGACCCGTGATATCTAAAATGTTCACTCCTTTTAATGATTTGATCACTCATTGTTACAACTCTACCACTAGATCTACTACTACTAAAATTACATTCTATTTATTTAATTTAAGATCTACTACCAATCTACCTAATCCAATAATAGTTTGATCTAAATATATGTAATTAGTAATGCCATCCAATATAAGGTCATAAGGTTCAAGTTAAATAGCATGGAATTAATCCAAAAAAAAACACTAAGTGATTATGATAATGATAATCATTGAATCTTCCCCTAATTTGACTATTATATTATCCTAATGCCACAAGCTAATTATGATTATTATATATTAAAAAAAATGAAAATCTAATGATAAATTCATGACTAAATGTTTGAGAGAATAGTGTCATATTGTGTTAGGGCCTGCGTTAACAAACTTGATCTAACACTTCTTTCTAAAATGTAAATGTGCCTCAATAAATTGGGAATTTATAAAAATAAATCATATCACTATATTCCATGCACGTATGGTTTTGATGTCATCTTATAATGAGCATCATATAACCTATGAAGAAGATTAATAAAAAAGGTTAGTGATGCTAAGCTGAGACGGCAAAAAAGTGGTCAGAAAGAAAGAAACTGACCTCTCTCATAAGAGGCGTGATGATGAATATTCGTCGACAACTTCAGTGACTTCGACAAGGGAGTAGGCGAGTATAAGAGAAGGAAGACAAAGTTCGGCGACCTAATAAGCATAGGGATGCTAAAATGCTAAGAATTGGGAACCATGAAACCCAATAATGTAGGAGTCCAATGAACTGAAGTGTGGAACCTCTAGGAGCTTAAGAAAACAAGTCATCAGAGCCCAAGGTTCCAAAGGAGAGAAGACTGATGGCTTTTGGCTGCTGTGCGCCCGGAAGAAAGAGATAAGGCAATAGAGAGCTTTTCCAGATTTGATTTCAGGTTTTACATGAAAGCAAAATTGATTTGCAGAGGAAAGCAAACAGAAGGATGTGAATCAAGGACCAATTTTGCCCCCTTTTTTTCCACCCATAAAAATAAAAAACTTCATTTTTCAAAATATGATTTCAGCTTCAACTATCCTGATGAGGAGAAATATACATCTAATCATAGCATGATTTATGGATGAACTCTGCTTTAGAAGTTTACTATTATTGGATTACTATACATCTAATCATTTTCATTTTGCTTGGGAAGATGGCATTCAAGGTAACAAAAACAAAATAATGCACACAACAAACATAAAAATCAAGATAGAAGTTTCCTCTTAAATGCTCTCTTTTGAAACCACTACATTAGTATCTTGATTGTCCCTATTCCCAAAGTAAGAAACAAAAGCAACAAAAACCAGAATTCAAAAATCAAAAGCTGCTAAATGTCAGCCATGAAACTATTTTGGCAATATCTGGCATTCTAATCCAAAAATTTTAGAGCCGTCGTAACATATCAACAAAATGATAAATTATTTAATGTGCATGATTGTGTCAAACATACAACACATTGGTTGAAGAAAACGAATTAAAAACTATTTAATGCACATGATTGTGCTCAAACATGCAGCACATTGGTTGGACATAAAGTGAAAAATCCTAAGGAGCTAGTTAAAATGCTCGCTAGCGAGAGAAAAAAGCACATGACTAATAAAATTCAAAGCATTTAAGTTGCCATTTGTCACCACCAAAAAGAAATACTACCAAAAATTAAAATACTCAACTACAAATCGGCTTGCAACGATATTTAAAGAGTTAAAGACAAGATGCTACTTCCTCAAAATTTTTTTATTTATTTACTATTTTTTATAGGTGAAGTTTAGTGTCTAAAAATAAATTTAATGTAATTGGGATTCAATCTCAAGATGTTGATATATCTTTAAACATTTTATCGATTAAACAAGTTGATGGGCACAATGAGAACTCAATCTTGGCAGGTATTTGTAGCTAATGTCCATGTTCAAAAGCCAAACTTAATGTAACATTATTTTTCTTCCTTTTTTTTTTTTTTTTTTGAGAATGGTGAGCATCAAAATATAAATATCAGGAAGTAAGCATCAACCACTCAACCATAGCTATTTTACTTACATCGCAAGGATTTATTAGCCTGAGATTTGAAGGGATTCTAAGCGGTCTCTCACCCAATATGCCTTTACCTCTCATCAAGTCCCATGAATTTCTTGTTATATGAATTCTGAAGAAAAGACAGAAAATATTATAAGCCTTTCATTAAATGAAAGTGCCAAAATCTGAAAAAAAAAACAAATAAAAGAATGATCACTTTCATTAATATCTCTGAAAAACTGAAGACATTAGACAGTCAAATCACGTCATGGATCACTATGATATAATAGCAAAAAAAATCGGATTTTCTTTAAAGTTCCCTCTCATCCGTCTGCATTTTTTCTGTATATAGGGGGCATTTACAAGCATACCATCCAATTCCTATGTAATTACATATCTAACACCTAAACTTTTCTTTCTACATTCATAGCACCCAAATCCTTATCACCATTTTAACTTCTAGAAAGTGAAATACATTTTTCATGCACAGATAAGGTGGCGTGGACATAAAAATTGAAGTTTAACTGTTAGACATGTAAATACATAAGAATTGAGTTGAATGTCTGTAAAACTTCCATATATATTTGTTATGGTATGGCTCATATACCATATCGGGACAGACGCTGGATCGAAGCGGAGCGGAGCGGAGCGGAGAATCTGTCCAAATTGGGAAGTTACGTGGGTTGGGGTGCGGGGGCAAAGCCCCGCGGTTTGGTACAGGGGTAATGTTGTAATTACATATTGTG
>JXCR01096296.1:0-47884 GCA_002079205.1 Phalaenopsis hybrid cultivar | reverse complement strand
TATATATATATATATATATATATATATATATATATATATATATATATATATATATATATATATATATATATATATATATATATATATATATATATATATATATATATATATATAATTTAGTTAGAGATTAAGATGACAAGCAATTAAATAAGGAAATTTCGATAGTGACTGAGATTGGCATAAGAAAAAGATTAAGGTAATTATTAGGTTTGATGTTGTTATTTATGTAAGTTGATTTGAATTGTTAAATTAATATTAATTGAGATTGAAAAATGTGAATAGTAAGTTTTAATGAATGACATGACATTTTGGAAAGTTCAAGTTATTAAATTGGATGATCTATATGAGTAGAATGGTAAAAATCTTGAGGTGAGTAATTGTACTTTTAAATTACAGTAATATTTTATATTTTTAAATATATTCCTACTTATAGTATTCATTGTTATATTGTATACCATTGAAATATCAGATATGATTCTTCATATTGTTAATCATAAAGTATGTCTGTTAAATATTATTGTTTTAATAATTTCATAATAGTTTATTTTAGAAAAAAATTAGTTTATTTTATGACCTATGGAGTTAGTAAATGTATATTTTATTAGTAGATAAACATATGTTGTTTCATAGGATGTCTCATAAAAATGTATGACATGAAGAATGGAGTAGTGCATATATGAATGCTTGTATGAGTATGCTAAGAGAAAGAGCTCATTCTCTTATCCCACGCACATAAGATGTTTTTCTATCACCCTAGCTAATTGTGATGTTTAGATCGCTAATCACTATGCCGACAAGAGAATATCAACTAGGGGTGAGTATACACATTTCCACCTCAAACAATTATGTAAATTAGATCATGAGTTTCTATGACGACGGGTAAATATCAACCAAGGGTGTGTTAGGTTATGTTTTAACGGTACTCCTAAGACAGATGTGAATATTAATAATTTAAAAAAAAATAAATTTAAAAACTAAATTTTTGAAAGTAAAGTTAATGTTAATTCATATAGAAGTTTAAGCTATTTCCATTAAATGTCATCGACACATACATTAGATTATTATAAAACTTTTATAGAAATATGAAGAAACAGCAAGAATATTACTTTCTATTCATTAGGTTATTATAGTTTAGAAATAAGTTTGCTTCTAAGTTATATTTAGATTACTCATTATGTTATTTTAATTTTTTCAAGATTTTAAACTTATTAAAAAGATAAATAGAAGAGGAAACAATGTGTGCAGAAGACCAGTTCTAAAAGGTAACTATTTTTATTTGGTCAATTTACTTGTTTTCTTTAGTGCCTCTTTCAATTAATAGTTGGATATTAAATTGTTAGTGTTTGTTCCCATCTTGGTCAATTCTAAGCCCTAAGTCAGGTCGTGACAAGAATAGTTGGACTTGGCAGAAAAAGAAATCACAGCATTACATTTTGAATTGAGTGAATGAAAGCAAGCATAACTTCATTGATCATCTGGTTATAGATGGAGCTTAGTTGGATGTCTCAAATTTTCCTTTTCAACCTTCATTTGTTATGCTACATATCTCGTAAGAGGTATCTTGACTTGTTTCACAACAAGTTTGTTCTATACTAAATAACTTGTGAGATGAGCCTTGAATTAGGTTCATCGAAACAAGTTTGCCAAAAGTTGGCACGTGAAACTTAAATTAGGTTTTTCTAATCTCAGGCCTTGGATTCATTTCATCATGTATTATCGAAGAAAGACATTAGCGATGTTTTATGCTTCACTCTGTTAAAGATATTTGAACTATATGAAAAGCATATGCAAAATTTTCACGACAGCACTAACCAAACAAAGGTAACAAAGCAAATAGTAATTACACAAACATCACATTTTTTGTTCTATTTAATGATATAGCACTGTAATCATTAGGATAAGTTCTTTTGAAGGAGTAGTATCCTTGGTAACCATATTAATCAAGTTAAAAAAAAACACCTACATAACTACAAAATGAGCTATTTTGAGCAAACTACAAATGGCTCTTAATTCATAAAACTTGAAAAAACAAAAAAAAGAAAAGAAAAGCCAAAACCCTTACACAAATTAAGTAAATATTAAGGTGTGAAAACAATCTTAACTAAGCACACTTCTGTGACTAATAAAAATTACAAAATTTAACCCACAAAACATTATCGCAATAACAAGGCAGCTCTCATCAAATATATACTTATACACCTAAGCAAAACTACATGATCAGTGACAATAAAAAGGGTCAATACCTTATGTGAAACATTATCAGCTTTNCCTTCCTCACTGGTTTCGGGTAGCAGCTGAGCGGACGGAGGACAAGGATGGAGTTTCGGTGGTCTCTACATGCCGCGATCCCGTCGTCGCCTTCCCAGCAATAGCGAGGTTTCGATCACGAAGGCCATGGTTTCGGGGTTAGAAAAATCCTAGCTAGCTCTAATTGTGATCCCCTTCTCCTTCGTTTTAGCTTAAAATCCTGATTTAGTAAAACCAGTTGGAAGGTGGATTTAGGGGGTTTAGAGGAGCTGAAGTGTGGGAAAGCGGGGAGAAGAAAGGAAGAGAAGAAAGACAATGGCTAATCGGGTAGGAGCAGAGTGAAGGAGCTTCAGTGATCTCTAAACCCTTTGACTACCGCGAGGGTTTCAGGAAGTAAGGTGGTTTCCGGCGAAAGCGAGTGAGGGATGGGGATTTAATAGAATTTTAATTAAGTTAATATTAATTAAGATTAATTAATGATTAGTAATAAATAAGATTATTGTTGGAAAAGAAATTAATTTTAAAAATTTTTATTAATGATTAAATAATTTTGAAAATTTTTAATTATTTTTTAATATGATTACAAATAAAAATTTAAATTAATTTTACTTCATCAATTACGGATCTTGAGGTATAATATGAATCTCGAGGTAATTTTTTGAGCTAAAAAAAGTTGAAACTTCAATAAAAAATCATCCAAAATTCAGATAGAGGTAAACTTCAAATCAAACTGATTGGCTATACGAGACGAGCATATTGACTACAAAGCTTGTCAGATTTAAAACAAATCAAATCTAGATCAAGTTGTTAAGTCATTTTTAAAAATTTTAGTGTTATTTGTGAGGTCAAACAAATTCCAAATCTGACAAACTTACAGTCGATCGAACGTCTCGACTAAATGAACACAATAAGTCTATGATCACTCAATTCAACTATCATTATGACACTCTTCAGACTATTCAATGGAGTGGTTTGGATTCTTTCCTTATTTATAGAGAGTTCTCTCCCATACTCTATAAATAAAGCACTACCCCCTACATGAAAGTGGAAAGAGGACCTTGACCTTGAACCATAGGAAGCCTGGAACTTTGTGGAGAAGGAAATGAGCTCTAGTGTTCCAAACCAAAGGTCCAGCGAATGTTGACCATTGTCGACCATCGCTCGGCAACCGGGATTGACCATTGTGGTTGTCACCTGCTAGTTGTAATGATGCCCTTTTTGGAATCATAGCGTATGTTGTGGGCACTTAATGTACATTGCGAAGCAACAAAGCACCCCTTGGAGCAGAGCAATGGCGTAGCCCGAAGATAGTGTAACGACGAGCCTTGCATACGGTGCAACAATGTTTTCTACATATGGTGCAATGATGCACCCAACATACGATGCAATGATGTGTCTCAAAGACGGTGTAACAACACACCCCGCAATAACCGCTTAAAATCGTCGTACTTACAGTGACTTCCTTCGAACTCTATAAGCTCTTTTCATGTAGCTCTCAACTTCGCCTCCAAGGCCTACAAACGTTATCTAAGCTCATGCAACTCCTAACAACTTCGACACCCTACTGATATTATTATAGCTTATGTAGCTCCAAAGTTCGGCCTCTGCAGTTTACCAACGCTATCATAGCTCATGCAACTCTCAAACTCTAGTTTATGTGGTCTATGAACGTTATCATAGCTCGTGCAGCTCCCAAATTCCAGTCTCTGCGACCTACAAATAATATCACAGCTTGTGTAGCTCCTCTCCAGCTTCAGTAACTTATAGACGTTATCACAACTCCTGCATCCCCCAAAATTCGACATTTACAGCTTATAGATGTTTTCACAGCTCATGCAACTCTAAAATATGGCCTCCGCACCCTACAAACGTTATCATAGCTCATGTGGCTCTCAAACTCTGGCCTTCGCGACCTACAGATATTTCCACTGCTCTTGCAACTCTCAAATGCCACTCAAATGCAAGCTTGGCAAAAGTCGGGTGGAAATAAAATGGAGTCATGCTCTAAACTCACGAGTCAGGCTACGGAGGGGAAGTGAAGGAGTTGCTCTTCACACTCATGCTAACCAGTGGGCCTTAAATTTAGGTCATCTGAGGCATCGATGGATCCTTCCAAAATTCAGACCAGAGTCCAGGAAATGGGAGTATCCATCAACATCATATCCAACCAGGTCGAACATGTTGTTGATGGCCACTCATTCGTAGGGGACTAGTTTTGTNGAGAAGAAAGACAATGGTTAATCGGGTAGGAGCAGAGTGAAGGAGTTTCAGTGATCTCTAAACCCTGCGACTTCCGCGAGGGTTACAGGAAGTAAGGTGGTTTCCGGCGAAAGCGAGTGAGGGATCGGGGATTTAATAGAATTTTAATTTAAGTTAATATTAATTAAGATTAATTAATGATTAGTAATAAATAAGATTATTGTTGGAAAAGAAATTAATTTAAAAAAATTATTAATGATTAAATAATTTTGTAATTTTTTAATTATTTTTTAATATGATTACAAATAAAAATTTAAATTAAATTTACTTCATCAAACACGGATCTTGAGGTATAGCACGAATCTCGAGGTAATTTTTTGAGCTAAAAAAGGTTGAAACTTCGATAAAAAATCATCCAAAATTCAGATAGAGGTAAACGTCAAATCAAACTGAATGGCTATACGAGACGAGCATAATGACGACAAAGTTGGTCAGATTTAAAACAAATCAAATCTAGATCAAGTTGTTAAGCCATTTTTAAAAATTTTAGTGTTATTTATGAGGTCAAAGAAATTTCAAATCTGACAAACTTACAGTCGATCGAACGTCTCGACTAAATGAACACAATGAGTCTATGATCACTCAATTCAAACATTATTAAGGCACTCTTCCGACTATTCGATGGAGTGGTTTGGATTCTTTTCTTATTTATAGGGAGGTCTCTCCGAGACTCTATAAATAAAACACTACTCCCTACATGAAAGTGGAAAGAGGACCTTGACTTTGAACCATAGAAAGCCTCGAAACTTTGAGGAGAAGGAAATGAGGTCTAGTGTTCCAAACCAAAGATCCAGCGAATGTTGACCATTGTCGACCATCGCTCGGCAACTGGGATTGACTATTGCGGTTGTCACCTGCTAGTTGTAATGATGCCCTTTTTGGAATCATAGCGTATGTTGTGGACACTTGACGTACGTTGCGAAGCAACAAAGCACCCCATGGAGCAGAGCAATGGCGTAGCCCGAAGATAGTGTAACAATGAGCCTTGCATACGGTGCAACAATGTTTTCTACATATGGTGCAATGATGCACCCAACATACGATGCAATGATGTGTCTCAAAGACGGTGTAACAACACACCCCGCAATAACCGCTTAAAATCGTCGTACTTACAGTGACTTCCTTCGAACTCTATAAGCTCTTTTCATGTAGCTCTCAACTCTGCCTCCAAGGCCTACGAACGTTATCTAAGCTCATGCAACTCCTAACGACTTCGACACCCTACTGATATTCTTATAGCTTATGTAGCTCCAAACTTCGGCCTCTGCAGTTTACCAACGCTATCATAGCGCATGCAACTCCCAAACTAGTTTATGTGGTCTATGAACGTTATCATAGCTCGTGCAGCTCCCAAATCCCAGTCTCTGCGGCCTACAAATAATATCACAGCTTGTGTAGCTCCTCTCCAGCTTCAGTGACCTATAGACGTTATCACAGCTCCTGCATCCCCCAAAATTCAACATTTACAGCCTATAGATGTTTTCACAGCTCATGCAACTCTAAAATATGGCCTCCGCACCCTACAAACGTTATCATAGCTCATGTGGCTCTCAAACTCTGGCCTTCGCGACCTACAAATATTTCCATAGCTCGTGCAGCTCTCAAATGCCACTCAAATGCAAGCTTGGCAAAAGTCGGGTGGAAATAAAAAGGAGTCATGCTCTAAACTCACGAGTCAGGCTACGGTGGGGAAGTGAAGGAGTTGCGCTTCACACTCATGCAAACCAGTGGCCCTTAAATTTAGGTCATCTGAGGCATCGATGGATCCTGCCAAATTTCAGACCAGAGTCCAGGAATGGGAGTATCCATCAACATCATATCCAACCAGGTCGAACATGATGTTGATGGCCACTCATTCGTAGGGGACTAGTTTTTCCAGACAAAGACCTTGTTGTCTGAGGTGCCTTAGCACTTGCTATGAAATCTCGAATGATAAGAACGACGGCAGTGTCTGGTTCAACAACAAAGGACTCCCAGCTCTTTTGTTGTATTGCCTCCTCCATGGGGCCACCCAGGCAAGAATAAGCCATGTTCTAAAATTAATTTGTGGGAGGCCAACACTCCGGTGTGTCCATCCCGTGTTGTGGAACTCACAAAGTAGGTTGCATCAACTAATCAAAACCAGCTTTTGTCCTCCTTTCCCTTGTTAAGCATGAGGCCATAATTAATGCAAGACTTCATGAAAGGTTTTAGAATGAAAATAGAGAATTTTGTGGAAGACTCGGTATGAGTGAAACTTTCACAGTGGCCTAGCTCCATAATTATAAATGGATCGGCGTCGCGGTGCTTGGGTATAATGTCTAGGCATCGATCCAATAATTTTAATGATTCCTTTTATCATGTGTGCGAATGGACACCTTCAATGATATTTATGGAGCGTTGCAATGCCAGGTTCCAACACTAATGAACTAGGTCAAATCTAGTCAACCTACCACCAAAACATCCATTAAAATCCTTCTGGTGGGCCCTAGCACTCATTACAAGCAGTGGCCAACAAAAAGTTGTAATAAAACATTTTGGCTCAAGATTGGCATTTTACAGTATCTAATGAGCACACTTACACGAATGACATCGGCACATCGAACATAGGCACTGGGTCACCCAATTCAAGTTCACTTTTTCGCTCCGTGGAATGAGAAAATTTGTTTGTGGTGTCAGCAATGTGAGTAGATGGGTCTAGCTGGTTATGCTTTCTAGTTAGGACTGTAAACTGTAAGTTCAAGTAAAGGGCATTCATAGGCCTATGTAGGGCAAAGTTATAAGTGTTATTGTTGTGCTTACATTAGTTAATTTCATAGACCTACATTGCTAGCATGTTAGGCCTCAATAATATTTAGGATCATGGCTATCCTTACAATGATATAGTTTTCATCATCAAATTGGNGTTGTAATAAACATTTTGGCTCAAGATTGGTATTTTACAGGTCATCTAATGAGCACACTTACACGAATGACAGCGGGGCACCGAACATAGGCATTGGGTCACCCAATTCAAGTTCACTTTTTCGCTCCGTGGAATGAGAAAAATTGTGTTTGTGGTGTCCCATAAATGGTGATGACCTCGGAATACAAAAAAAATGATGTCAGCAATGTGAGTAGATGGGTCTAGCTTGTCATGCTTTCTAGTTAGGACTGTAAACTGTAAGTCCAAGTAAAGGGCATTCATAGGCCTATGTAGGGCAAAGTTATAAGTGTCATTGTTGTGCTTACATTAGTTAATTTCATAGACCTACATTGCTAGCATGTTAGGCCTCACTAATATTTAGGATCATGGCTATCCTTACAATGATTTAGTTTTCATCATCAAATTGGTTTTTTTTTTTTCCGTTGGAATGTTGCAAGACTTGCAAACCTACATCGCATGATGAAATCTCCTCACATGCTCAACCATTATGCATATTGTGTTTGCTTGCACTTATCTCTCTACGCTTAGTTGTGTTATACGATACATGTTAAGTATCCATCCGAGTCTTTCCTTTCTTGGAAAAGATGAACCTCAAAAGGTTTTTATAAATAACAAGCACCTGCTCATCTTGGCTCATTTGAAGCATCGCCAAAAACCATTTATGATTCTTGAACAATTTTAAAATTTTACATATTACATCTAGGCTTATCCCTCTAACATTTTCAAGTGATTTTAAGGCCTCGTGTTATCTCATTTTACCGCACTAAAGTTTGAAGTGCAAATTACGACCCTTAAGTTTGACATAATCTCATCATAGGGTGATCCTTATGTTGTCTAATTCCTTGACTCCACATCAAATCCAACCCCTCCAAAGACCTTATATGCTTCTTAATCATCTTTGAGAAAAAACTCAAACCCTAATTGCCCCAAACCGAGATATTATCGACCTACCTACCCATATAAGAAAATACACATTACCTATCCCTAAGAATCTCTTTGGGATTATTTTCACATCATACTTTTACATTGAGAAAAAGGTATTTCTCTCTCTTTTTTTTTAATAATCAAAATAATTTTTAGATATATTTAATTTTTTTCAAAAATAACTTCCATCAATTATGTTGTTGCCATCAAACACCACCCTCGTTCATCCCACCAACTACTGTTACCGCCACCATCACTTATCTGTCATCGCCGCCGCACCAAGAAAATATTTCAAATCATTCATATCATAAGCACATTTACATAGATATAAATAGAAAAGGTGGTATTTACATGTCTGATACCTAGACATTATTTTTTACATTTATATCACCCAAAATTTTCATATCACATCAAAAATACTCTCATTTTAACTTTTAAAAGTGAAATACACATTTTCTAACATAAATAAGGTAGCATGTAAAAGTTAAAGCATAGGTGTCAAATATGTAATTACATAAAAATTGAGTGGTATGAACGTAAATTTTCATGAATATATATATAACGGCCATGTAAAAATAAAAATTAATAAATAAGAATATTAAGCACATCTCAAAATGAATCTGACAAGGCATTTTCATGAAAAACCACACAATTCAGACCTACTAACAGATCTAAGACCTAAAATTTCAAATTTACAAGCATAATATCCCAATGCCAGATCACATAAAAAATACTATTATTTATGTTTTAAAATGAAACACACTTTTATGCACAAGTTATACACCAAATTTAAGTGTTACATATTGCAAGCATGGTTATCATCGACCATCCAAACCCTCCACCATGCCACCATCTTTAGTGTTACCTTCGCTGCCACCATCACCACTACACAAACACAAACACACACACACACACGAAGGAAAAAATTTTGCCTACGTCGTCCGTACGTGAGCTATGTAAAGACGACGAATGCAATACACTGGCACAGGCAGAAAAATAAAAAGAAAAAACCTCGCCGGTGTATCGTGTTCGTCGTCCGTACATGGCTCGAAGTAATTTTCTCCACACGACCACTAGACAACAAATGATGATGATTGCTTTAATGTATCTAACTATTGCTTCCCTATTAGTGGCCATTATTCATAACAATAAAATGATTACATTTTCAAATTCAAATATAACTTTTTTTTTAATATTTAGGGAATTAAATATCTAACAATAATCAAATACAACAAAAAAATTACCCAAAAATGAGAAAAAAAAAAGAGAAAATAGAGAGATTAAAATTAATTATTTATCTAAATGGATCAGAAAAGTTCGAAATCAATCCATGAATGTATTAAGATTGAAATTACCATCATAGCTTGATAAATCTTAGCATTTCATGCAAAAAAACAAAAAGTTAGGTAATTGTAATTTAGAGGTAAGGTGCAAAATGCCTATTTTGGAATTCAGGAAGTGCAGCAGAAATAGAATTTGATGATTGTTGATGATTGGAGATATGTTGGAGAAACGAGTTACTTCTGCTGGTAGCATCTGATGTGTTCAAGCTCTGCAATAAATAGGGCTGCTGGCCCCAATTGAATGTGGAGAAGGAACTACCTGCACCTTCAAAAAAGAGTATTTTAGTGACTGTTAGAACATTGATGATGATGTGTGCCCAATAACCACTTGCTCTATAGTCATTATAAGGGACTTGGCATGATGGCCTGACTATGATATACTAAAAAATTTTTTAGACAAGATAATATTGGACTTTCGGAATGAAAATTTGATAAAATATTCAATTTGAGTCAACTCGTGCAAGATTTAGGTTGGGCTCGAGTGTGACTCGGTTGTGTAGGGTTCATGTTAAGTTCAAGTCTACTAAAAAATAAAGTCATCATACTTAAATAATATTTCATTCGAATCAACTAATGAACACAAACACAGTATTCCAAGTACCTAGTTGAAATAAAATAACAAACAATTTAATTCTACCGTCTGACCGTGCATCTCGCTCGGCTAATTCCACGTACCAAGTTGAGTTGTGACTCTAATGTTTTAAATGTGTAAGAGTTCACAATTTGTTGATTTATCGAGGGGAAGAAAATGCTAAAAATTTCAAAGAAGTTAAAAAAAGAGCTAAGGGTGTATGAAGAGAATGAAAAAAAAAAAAACTTCGGAGAAGAGAAGCAAATGATGCTTTGATCTATTAAAACCTTAAAATAAAAAATTAATTTTTTTTTTCATGGAGTGCTCAGTCATTTCAAGAACTTTAAATTTCAGAGTGGTTGCTGAAGAGCATGTAATAGGTGAAACAACATCATGATTACAGAAAAAAAATATATACTTAGATCAGAGGAAAAAACCATTGAGAGTAGAGAAGAAAAGATGGTTATTAAAAAAATAAAATAAATAAAAATAAAAAAAGTAGAGAGAGAAAAAAAACCTCTTGAGTAGAAGAAAAGGATAATAATTGATCACTAAAGAAGATGGACAGGGAAAGCATTTATTCCCTCATCGACCATCCTAATTACAACCCTTGGCCTATTATATATAATAGGACCCATAATATCTTTGAAAACATAATCAAATAATAAATAAACAACAAAATAATGAATAGGTGATTACATAAATTATACTAAGGGGTTTGTTTGGTTTGTTGAAAATGGAATGCAATGCATTTGAAATACTTTAATTGTGAAAAACAAATGCAAGAGTTAAAATTTTTGTGCTTGGTTTGAAGAAAAAAGAATTCTATGTAAAACATGTTCAGCAGTGGTGGAGGTAGTCAACGACGACAATAGTTAGTGAGTGGCAGGCTAAAATGAGAGAAAGGGTCATCAATTGCGGCAGCGTATGATGGCAAACAACACGAGGTGGCGACAGGCGGTGGTGGAGCGCGACAATGCTTTACGAATGCAAACAGTAAGTGGTGGTCTTTGGGGTGTCAAATCGGGTTCAAGTCCGACCTAAAAATGCTTGACCCAAACCTAACCAATATAATCCTTTTAACATAAGGTATAACAACTATTCAAACCGATTTTGGGTCAATTTCGGGTGGTCGAGTTAACACGAACAACAACAACAATATGGCCTTAATCCCACTACGTGGGGTCGGCTGTATGAATCCTTTTTCTCCATTGCGTCCTATTTAGTGTCATATTTTCATTTTGTTCTAATAAATTAAGATCATTTTTATACAATAAGCCCAAGTCTTCCTAGGTCTATCTCCGCCTTTCTTAACATAAGTCGAATCTAAAACATTAACTCACCTAATCGGATCATCAGATGGTCGAGATAACACGAACCCGAATCATAAAATTGAAAGGGATAGGATTCCAACCTAAATTCGGCTAAAACATTATTGAAGTCACCCCAAACTTAAAATTTTCGAGTCAAGTTCTTGTTAAGTCAATGTGTCGGGTCAATTTTTGACACCGCTGGTGGCTGGTGGCAGTCTGCAGAAGTTGACGGTGACAACACACAGAGATGACCATCGACAGAGCGTAGACGACATCAACAACTTGCAATTTACAGTGCATTTGAAATTTTCTCAAATCTAACGAATTCATAATAATACAGTGTTAAATTGTAAGTTAAATTCTAAATTCAACCAAATTTTGTACTGCATTCTGTTTTATCCAAACTAATGTCCAGATTTTAAAATATTTTGCATTTGGCTTAATTAACACTACAAAAGAAAAGAAACAAACAATCTCTAAATAATATTTGATTATACCAAACAGGCATAATGATTAAGAACTAATGAGACTCAAGTCATGCCAAGATGCATGTAACCTGTGTCATTAATAGAAATTAAAGTATTCTCACATAATAAGAGCTCAAATTATTGAAGATAAATCGAATTTGAAGGTTAAAGAAATTCTACATAATAAAAAAAATAACCATATGCACATGGTAAACGCCAACATTTAGATAAGACAAACATAAACAACTACACAAGATATTCAAGAGTTAACTAACCAAAATAAGTGGAGATTATCATCATTAACATAATAAATTTACAATCAAGTCAATTATGTTCTTTTAAATTAGTGTTGTGCAAAACAAGAAATTAATGATAGCTTAGTTGAGTGACAAAATTAAAATGAATTCATAAATGATTATATTAAAGACAACATGAAGCAACTATTAAAGATAAGCTAACGAAAAATAGACTTGTGGGATTTAGGCATGTAAAAAATAATACTAATTAAACCAACAAGACAAATAAATTATTATCAAAAGAATAGAACGAAGATGAGGTAGTCAACAAAGAGCATGGATGGAAGTTGAACGCAATAAATCTAACATTCCATACTCCATTTCGAAAAAATGGAGAATGGAGATTTATAAAGCAAACCCCAAATACTAATTATGATGATAATTATATAATCATCCAATGATTTGTTAATCCTAAACCTCTTATCCTTTGAACAATTTCTCTATTGCTCAAACTTTATATTTATTTCAATGAATTTATCACTACTAAGATCCATATCATACACAAATAACTTACATTAAATCACCTATCTATCAGGACCCGGCACAGGACTAGAAATTAACAAAAGCGGTTACAGACGGCCAGACGGTGAAAATTAAGTTTTTTTATATTTATTTAACATTTAACAAATAAAAGAGTCACTAATCAAATTATATTAAAGTAGTACAAATAAATTTTCCTCATTACATGTTGTCCACACCTATAAATATTTTTTTTTATCATTCATCTTTTGATCAATTAAATTAACTTGAAAAGTTATGTTAAAAATAACTGTGAGCTAAATAAACTAGTGAATACTCGTACTTCTAAGCTATAGTAATACAAAAGAAAAGAAATCAATATGCATGCCAGCTAATTTTTTTAATAATTCAATATAAATATTTGATATTTAAAGAATATGTATCATTCAATGAATATTATTATATCAATAACATATTTATATCATTCTATATTTGTACAAGTCATAAGAGCACCGACTAAAAATTTTACGAGTTAAGATACTTCAATATCAATATTATTTTTCATTTATGTACATGGGTACCTGAGCATTCTCTCATAAGTACCATAAGGTGACTTCATCATAATCAAACATGCACATAAAAACATACTGTGAAAATCATCATTTACTATAATTATTTCATTCTAATTTGTTAGCAGCCAATATATTTATATAACATTCAATATTTATGATAATTTAGATAATGATGAATACGCGTATCATTCCTACAATATGAACATAAATTCAATAAAATTCAAAATCATGAGTGTGCAGAAATTTCAATCTAACTAGTGATAGTATTAATAAATACATTTGGCCTAGAATAAGCAAAATATTACCATAATATAGGAACTGGAGTACTCAACTTGATGATGATTACTTCATTCGCGTTTATTAAAATTATTTCATTCTCATTTGCACAAGAGTCAATATACTTGCATAACATTCAATATTTATGACAATTTATATGATGATGAATACACATACCATTCCTATAATATGAATAAAATTTTAATAGAATTCAAAATCTTGAATTTGCAGTAATTTCAATATAACTAGTGATAGTAACAATTGATACATTTGGTGTAGAAGAAGCAAAATATTACAATAGTATAAGAATATAAGTGCTCACCTCGATAACAATTAGTTTTTTATTTGATTTGTCTTGATGTCGACTATTTTAAAGTTGATGTATACAAAAAACATAAGTATTCATATTACAAAACTTTAATTAATTATATTTATTAAATTTACATTATTTTCTTTATGNAAGAGGGGGGAGGGGGGGGGGGCCTCCTTGCTCAATGATAATCTTAAGCAGGGGGTTAGGCCTCCCTGCTCAAGATCCTATAAATATGATTTGTAAAATCAAGATTATCTAGAACAATCTTAGTTGAGTGATTAGTTCTTTAATCTTTATGATTCTTTGTGCCAAAATATTATTTCCATGACATTTTTTTGGAAAGAACTTGTCGGAATTGCTGTTAAATTCAGGCATGCTCTAACTTTTCATGTTACTAATAATTGCAATGTCTTCTTTTTTATGCTTGGCTAGGAGCTTCTTTTCCGGACAAATTTGGTGATTCGACCTTTAACTGGTTTAATTTTCCTCTTAATTTTAAGCTTAAATATATTGTTTATAATAATTTTTGGAATTTGCCTAGCTTTTGTATAAATGTTGTCAATAAGATTCTTATTTCTAATGGTCTTGTGCTTGAAATAAAAGTACTACTTATTCTTATAAAGATATTTATCTTTCTTATTATGTCTAATATCCTCAGGTAAATTGGTTTAAGTTGGTTTGGGTTAATGGTTTTTTTTAAAATATGGTATTTGTATTTGAAAAGTTATTATTAAAGGACTAAAAAGTTGTGATATTCTATCTTTAAGAGATATGCATGTCAATTTGACTTTTGTTTTATGTTTGAATGATCTAGAAACTCATGATCATCTCTTTTTTTAATGTCGTTATTCTCACGTGCTTCTTAAAAGTTTCGTACACAAAGCTAATTTTTTTATTGCCCCTAGCAACAACTTTCAAGTTATTCATCACTCTAAGTTTATCTTGTAAAACTTCTAAGCGTTTTTATTTTTTGGCTTTACAATGGTTGTCTATGTGATTTGGCATGAGAAGAATGCCAGAATTTTTATGAATCATCACACCCCTATTGACTCTAATATTCGTTAGATTCATTGGTTGATCTCTAATAAGAGCAGAAAATAGAAATTTAAAATTTTATTTCCCGCTTATATGGTATAGTTTTACAAATTTTAAGTTTTGTAGTTCTTCTAGCTTCTTGTTAGTTGTTTGTTTTGGGCTTTTGGTTTTTGATTGACTGTATGATTTGTTTCATTATGCATTTCTTTAAGCTTGCTGGTTGGGTTTGCCCTGGCTAGTTGGGATTTTTTTTGTTTTCTTTGGTTTATATCACAGCTTGATTATGAGTTGTGATGTTTTCCACGCAGGTATTAAAATTCAACCATGTTTTTGAATACTTTTTTTATATTAAAAAATTTTATGATGAAATTTTCGTAATTTTTTTCTTGGTGATCTGGTTTTATTTTTCTTTTTTTTTACTATCAGAGATATATTTCTATGTTTAAATTAGTGTGCTTGTTGGTTTGTTGGNTACCTACCCATATAAGAAAATACACATTACCTATCCCTAAGAATCTCTTTGGGATTATTTTCACATCATACTCTTACATTGAGAAAAGGTATTTCCCTTTTTTTTATTAATAATCAAAATAATTTTTAGATAAATTTAATTTTTTTCAAAAATAACTACCATCAATTATATTGTTGCCATCAAAGACCACCATCGTTCATCCCAACAACTACCATTACCGCCACCATCACTTATCTATCATCGCCGCCACACCAAGAAAATATTTCAAATCATTCATATCATAAGCACATTTACATAGATATAAATAGAAAAGGCGGTATTTACATGTCTGATACCTAGACATTATTTTTTACATTTATACCACCCAAAATTTTCACATCACATCCGTACGCGAGCTATGTAAAGACGACGAATGCGATACACCGGCACCGGCAGAAAAATAAAAAGAAAAAACATCACCGGTGTATCGCGTTCGTCGTCCGTACGTGGCTCGACGTAATTTTCTCCACACGAAGGCCCTCCTAGAGAGAATGGAGTTGAATCCACTAGACAAATGATGATGATTGCTTTAAAGTATCTAACCATTGCTTCCCTATAAGTGGCCATTATTCATAACAATAAAAAATTACATTTTCAAATTCAAATATAACTTTTTTTTATATTTAGAGAGTTAAATATCTAACAATAATCACATACAACAAAAAAATTACCCAAAAATGAGAAAAAAATAGAGAAAATAGAGAGATTAAAATTAATCATTTATCTAAATGGATCAGAAAAGTTCGAAATCAATCCATGAATGTATTAAGATTGAAATTACCATCATAGCTTGAGAAATCTTGGCATTTCATGCAAAAAAAACAAAAATTTAGGTAATTGTAATTTAGAAGTAAGGTGCAAAATGCCTATCTTGGAATTCAGGAAGTGCAGCAGAAATAGAATTTGATGATTGTTGATGATTGGAGATATGTTGGAGAAACGAGTTACTTCTGCTGGTAGCATCTGATGTGTTCAAGCTCTGCAACAAATAGGGCTGCTGGCCCCAATTGAATGTGGAGAAGGAACTACCTGCAGCATCAAAAAAGAGTATTTTAGTGATTGTTGGAACATAATAACCACTTGCTCTATAGTCATTATAAGGGACTTGGCATGATGGCCTGACTATGATATACTAAAAAAAATTTTAGACAAGATAATATTGGACTTTCAGAATGAAAATTTGAATAAAATTTGATAAAATATTCAATTTGAGTCAACCGTGTAAGATTTAGGTCGGGCTCGAGTGTGACTCGGTTGTGTAGGGTTCATGTTAAGTTCAAGTCTACTAAAAAATAAAGTCATCATACTTTAATAATATTTAATTTGAATCAACTAGTGAACATGAACACAGTATTCGTACCTAGTTGAAATAAAATAACAAACAATTTAATTCTACCGTCTGACCGTGCATCTCGCTTGGCTAATTCCACGTACCAAGTTGAGTTGTGACACTAATGTTTTAAATGTGTAAGAGTTCACAATTTGTTGATTTATCGAGGGGAAGAAAATGCTAAAGATTTCAAAGAACTTATAAAAGAGCCACGGGCGTATGAAAGATAATGAAAAAAAAAACTTCGGAGAAGAGAAGCAAATGATGCTTTGATCTATTAAAACCTTAAAATAAAAAATTCATTTTTTTTTTTCATGGAGTACTCAGTCATTTCAAGAACTTTCAATTTCAGAGTGGTTGCTGAAGAGAATGTAATAGGTGAAACATCATGATTACAGAAAAAAGAAAAATACTTGGATCAGAGGAAAAAACCATTGAACGTAGAGAAGAAAAGATGGTTATTAAAAAAAATAAAATAAATAAAAATAAAAAAAGTAGAGAGAGAAAAAGAAGCTCTTGAGTAGAAGAAAAGGATAATAATTGATCACTAAAGAAGATGGACAGGGAAAGCATTTATTCCCTCATCGACCATCCTAATTACAACCCTTGGCCTATTATATATAGTAGTACCTATAATATCTTTGAAAACATAATCAAACAATAAATAAACAACAAAATAATGGAATAGGTGATTACATAAATTATACTAAGGGGTTTGTTTGGTTTGTTGAAAATGGAATGCAATGCATTTGCAATACTTAAATTAAGAAAAATAAATGCAAGAGTTTATATTTTTGGGCTTGGTTTGAAGAAAAAAGAATTCTATGCAAAACATGTTCAGCAGTGGTGGAGGTAGTCAACGACGACAATAGTTAGTGAGTGGCAGGCTAAAATGAGAGAAAGGGTCATGAATTGCGGCAGCGTATGATGGCAAACAACAGGAGGTGGTGGAGCGCGACAATGCTTTACGAATGCAAATAGTAAGTGGTGGTCTTTGGGGTGTCAAATTGGGTTCAAGTCTGACCTAAAAATGCTAACCAATATAATCCTTTTAACATAAGGTATAACAACTATTCAAGCCGATTTTGGGTCAATTTTGTGTCGTCGAGTTAACACGAACAACAACAACAACATGGCCTTAATCACACGACGTGGGGTCGGCTGCATGAATTCTTTTTTCTCCATTGCGTCCTATTTAGTGTCATATTTTCATTTTGTTCTAATAAATTAAGATCATTTTTTATACAATAAGCCCAAGTCTTCCTAGGTCTATCTCCGCCTTTCTTAGCATAAGTCATAATCTAAAACATTAACTCACCTAATTGGATCATCAGATGGTTGAGATAGCACGAACCAAAATCATAAAATTGAAAGGGTTAGGATTCCAATCTAAATTCGGCTAAAACATTATTGAAGTCAAACCGAAATTAAAATTTTCGAGTCAAGTTCTTGTTAAGTCAATGTGTCGGGTCAATTTTTGACACCGCTGGTGGCTAGTGGCAGTCTGCAGAAGCTGATGGGAGGAGGTCGGAAGCACCTGACGGTGACAACACACAGCGATGACCAGCGACAGAGCGTGGACGACATCAACAACTTGCAATTTACAGTGCATTTGAAATTTTCTCAAATCTAACGAATTCATAATAAAACAGTGTTAAATTGTAAGTTAAATTCTAAATTCAACCAAATTTAGTATTGCATTCTGTTTTATCCAAACTAATGTCCAAATTTTAAAATGTTTTGCATTTGGCTTAATTAACACTACAAAAGAAAAAAACAAACAATCTCTAAATAATATTTGATTATACCAACAGGCATAATGATTAAGAACTGATGAAACTCATGTCATGCCAAGATGCATGTAACCTGTGTTATTAATAGAAATTAAAGTATTCACACATTATAAGAGCTCAAATTATTGAACATAAATCGAATTTGAAGGTTAAAGAAATTCTACATAATAAAAAAATAACCATATGCACATGGTAAACGCCAACATTTAGATAAGACAAACATAAACAGCTACACAAGATATTCAAGAGTTAACTAACCAAAATAAGTGGAGATTATCATCATTAACATAATAAATTTACAATCAAGTCAATTATGTTCTTTTAAATTAGTGTTGTGCAAAACAAGAAATTAATGATAGCTTAGTTGAGTGACAAAATTAAAATGAATTCATAAATGATTATATTAAAGACAACATGAAGCAACTATTAAAGATAAGCTAACGAAAAATAGACTTGTGGGATTTAGGCATGTAAAAAATGATACTAATTAAACCAACAAGACAAATAAATTATTATCAAAAGAATAGAACAAAGATGAGGTAGTCAACAAAGAGCATGGATGGAAGTTGCACGCAATAAATTTAACATTCCATACTCCATTTCGAAAAAATGGAGAATGGAGATTTATCAAGCAAACCCCAAATACTAATTATGATGATAATTGTATAATCATCCAATGTTTTGTTAATCCTAAACCTCTTATCCTTTGAACAATTTCTCTATTGCTCAAACTTTATATTTATTTCAATGAATTTATCACCACAAAGATCCATATCATACACAAATAACTTACATTAAACCACCTATCTATCACGACCCGGCACAGGACTAGGAATTAACAAAAGCGGTTACAGACGGTCAGACGGTGAAAATTAAGTTTTTCTATATTTATTTAACATTTAACAAACGAAAGAGTCACTAATCAAATTAAATTAAAATATTACAAATAAATTTTCCTCATTACATGTTGTCCACACCTTCTATAAATATTTTTATTTTATCATTCATCTTTTGATCAATTAAATTAACTTGAAAAGTTATGTTAAAAATAACAGTGAGCTAAATAAGCTACTGAATACTCGTACTCCTAAACTATAGTAATACAAAAGAAAAGAAAACAATATGCATGTAATCTAAATTTTCTAATAATTCAATATAAATATTTGATATATAAAAAATATGATATCATTCAATGAATATTATTATATCAATAACATATTTATATCATTCTATATTTGTACAAGTCATAAGAGCACCGACTAAAAATTTTACGAGTTAAGATACTTCAATATCAATATTATTTTTCATTTATGTACATGGGTACCTGAGCATTCTCTCGCTAGTACCATAAGGTGACTTTATCATAATCAAGCATGCACATAGAAACATACTGTGAAAATCATCATTTACTATAATTATGTCATTCTAATTTGTTAGCAGCCAATATATTTATATAACATTCAATATTTATGATAATTTAGATAATGATGAATACGCGTATCATTCCTACAATATGAACATAAATTCAATAAAATTCAAAATCATGAGTGTGCAGAAATTTCAATCTAACTAGTGATAGTATTAATAAATACATTTGGCCTAGAATAAGCAAAATATTACCATAATATAAGAACAGGAGTACTCAACTTGATGATGATTATTTCATTCGCATTTATTAAAATTATTTCATTCTCAATTGCGCAAGAGTCAATATACTTGCATAACATTCAATATTTATGAAAATTTATATAATGATGAATACACATCATTCCTACAATATGAATAAAATTTTAATAGAATTCAAAATCTTGAATTTGCAGTAATTTCAATATAACTAGTGATAGTAACAGTTAATACATTTGGTGTATGAGAAGCAAAATATTACAATAGTATAAGAATATAAGTGCTCACCTCGATAACGATTAGTTTGTTATTTAATTTGTCTTGATGTCGACTATTTTAAAGTTGATGCATATAAAAAACATAAGTATTCATATTACAAAACTTTAATTAATTATATTTATTAAATTTACATTATTTTCTTTATGAAATCCTAATTAACTTTACTACTAAAATTTATTAATTAAATTATAATATAAACACATTTTTTTCCTTACACAAGTTTGTTTGGGTCACTCATCCTCCTCTGGCTCGCACAATTCCCCACCTATTTCGCTCCAAATCTAAAATTCTAACCAAAAGTCCTAAATGTGTGTGTGTGTTTACACACAATTAACTAAAAAAAAATTTAGATTTTACCTTTTATAAACTCGATCGAGCACTAATTCGCAGTGTGCAACTCTCTCCTTCCTCTATGTTTGACTCCCTCATGCACGAGCTCTCGGCATCGATGCCTCCTCTACATGAGATAGTCGGCTCATCTTCTTCCTTCTAACAGGAAACACACGGCTCTCCTTCACCTTCCTTTTATAAGCCACACCATTAAATTTACATTATTTTCTTTAAGAAATCCTAATTAACTTTACTACTAAAATTTATTAATTAAATTATAATATAAACACATTTTTTTCCTTACACAAGTTTGTTTGGGTCACTCATCCTCCTCTGGCTCGCACAATTCCCCACCTATTTCGCTCCAAATCNTTTACATTATTTTCTTTATGAAATCCTAATTAACTTTACTACTAAAATTTATTAATTAAATTATAATATAAATACATTTTTTTCCTCACAGAAGTTTGTTTGGGTCACTCATCCTCCTCTGGCTCGCACAATTCCCCTCCTATTTCGCTCCAAATCTAAAATTCCAACCAAAAGTTCAAACTGTGTGTGTGTTTACACACAATTAACTTAAAAAAATTTAGATTTTACCTTTTATAAACCTGATCGAGCCCTAATTCGCAGACGTGCAACTCTCTCCTTCCTCTATGTTTGACTCCCTCATGCACGAGTTCTCGGCATCGATGCCTCCTCTATATGAGATAGTCGGCTCGTCTTCTTCCTTCTAACAGAAAACACGTGCCTCTCCTTCACCTTCCTTCTATAAGCCACACCATCTGCGCTCGATTTTGAACAACTCGCTCGATCTCTTCACAGTGGAGCACACCAACCTCGTCACCAATACCACCACTCTCCACTGTGCTAGTAGCTTGATCCCCCTCTCCTTATCATTAGAGTCGCTCGACGCTACAAGTAAGTCCATTACAACAATTTATAGAGTGAATCCATCCCTTGCATTCCCAACCCCATATTTCAATTTATCCTCTTCAATTTCCCGACTCCTTGCTTCTTCTCTCTTTTGTTTGACTCTTCATTTCCTCTTCCAGTTTTCCGAGGTAACAAAAACGGGACTTCACACTACCTCCCTTGAAAACTTTTAAGAGCATCCGCGTGATCAATATTTAACCATAACTTCTCAAATAAAAAATTATCTAACATAATAGAGTGTTAAATAGGGAAAAAAATTTGCGTACTTAAAACGTACGCAGCGCTACGTATGTCAATAGGTTACAGGGAGGGTATTGGGGGGTTATATCTATGTTACACCCCTATAATCTCCCTCTAACCTACCTGTAACTTACCTGATATATGAAAACAGAAGCGCAAAACTTACTAGATTTCAGGTAGGTTACAGATTAAGGTTACAGAGAGATTACAGAGGGTATAACGCGGATATAACCCCCCCAATACCCTCCCTGTAACCTACTGACGCACGCAGCGCTGCATACGTCTTGCGTACGCAAATTTTTCTCGTTAAATAGAACTGTTAATGAGGGTAGGGAGGTTTGAAGTAGGAAGCAAAGTACTTGCAAACTTAGCATTACATATCAAAGAAATTGTTGCATGGCAACCACTCAAAATTACTAGTGCGACAAGAAAATAACATTTTACACAAGAGAGCGCACTCTGCAGTTAATTGATGTTAGTTTAGCCAACGGTTAATAAAATAAAGAAAATTTACATGCATACCGCATAATTCATTTGCATTTACATATCTAACACATAAAATCTGATATTTACATTCATAGACATCGTCATGTTAAAAATTTATGCATGACAATATGTATTTCATTTTTTTTAAAAGTTAATGACAAGTTATAATTTGTAAGTTATGTCGAAGCTTTTGAGTGTTATGTATGTAAATATCAAAATTTAGGTGTTAGATATGTAAATATAAAAGAATTGTGTGGTATGCATGAAAACGCCAAGTTCCTATCCAATCATCAAGTCATAACGATCATACAACCGATAAGAATTAAAATGATGAGGTTTATCACCTGATTGATGCAAATCCGATGAATTTCCAGAACCTTTGACAACATCCGTAGCAGAAAGACGACTAGTACTGTTGAGAACCTTTGAACTCTTTGATGTTTCGTGATAAAATATATTTAACGAATCCTCCATGCAGGCATCTTTCTTTACTATGATTTCAAAGCAGGATGACTTATTAGACAAACCAGAAGCACCATTAGACCTTTGAGACAAATGCCCCATATCCCCATACATATCATTCATCGTTGTAAACTGAGATTTTGAACCATCCGAGCTACCAAGCTGATCTAAATCAGAATGTGTATCACCTGTATCATCATTTGCATCAAGATCCAAAGAAAAAATTTCCGATATAATCCTATCTTCAAATTGCTCATTATAGGATTCAATCAATAACTTCTCGTANCCTCCTCTACATGAGATAGTCGGCTCATCTTCTTCCTTCTAACAGGAAACACACGGCTCTCCTTCACCTTCCCTCTATAAGCCACACCATCCGCGCTCGATTTTGAACACAACTCGTCTGATCTCTTCACAGTAGAGCACGCCGACCTCGTCACCAATACCACCACTCTCCACTGTGCTAGTAGATTGATCCCCCTCTCTTTATCATTAGAGTCGCTCGACGCTACAGGTAAGTCCATTACAACAATTTATAGAGTGAATTCATCCCTTGCATTCCCGACCCCATATTTCAATTTATCCTCTTCAATTTCCCGACTCCTCGCTTCCTCTCTCTTTTGTTTGACTCTTCATTTCCTCTACCGGTTTTCCGAGGTAACGGAAACGAGACTTCACACTACCTCCCTTGAAAACTTTTACAAGCATCTGCATAATCAATATTTAACCATAACTTCTCAAATAAAAAATTATCCAAAAAAGGGGTGTTAAATAGGAAAAAAATTTGCATACTTAAGACGTACGCAGCGCTACGTATGTCAGTAGGTTACAGGGAGGGTATTGGGGGGTTATATCTGTATTATACTCCTATAATCTCCCTGTAACTTACCTGTAACCTACCTGATATATGAAAATAGAAGCACGAAACTTACTAGATTACAAGTAGGTTACATATAGGTTACAGAGAGATTACAGAGGGCATAACGCGGATATAACCCCCCAATACCTCCCCCCAAGACCTTACCTGTAACCAACTGACGCACGCACCGCTACATACGTCTTGCGTACGCAAAATTTTCTCGTTAAATAGAACTGTTAATGAGGGTAGGGAGGTTTGAAGTAGGAAGCAGAGTACTTGCAAACTTAGCATTACATATCAAAGAAATTGTTGCATGGCAACCGCTCAAAATTACAAGTGCAACAAGAAAATAACATTTTACACGAGAGCGTACTCTGCAGTTAATTGATGTTAGTTTAGCCAACGTTACATATCTAACACCTAAAATTTGATATTTACATTCATAACATTTTCATGTTAAAAATCTACGCATAACATGTATTTCATTTTTTTAAAAGTTAATTATAAGTTATAATTTGTATGTTATGTCGAAGCTTTTGAGTGTTATGTATGCAAATATCAAAATTTAGGTGTTAGATATGTAAATATAAAAGAATTGTGTGGTATGCATGAAAACGGCAAGTTCCTATCCAATCATCAAGTCATAACGATCATACTACCGATAAGAATTAAAATGATGAGGCTTATCACCTGATTGATGCAAATCCGATGAATTTCCAGAACCTTTGACAACATCCGTAGCAGAAAGACGACTAGTACTGTTGAGAACCTTTGAACTCTTTGATGTTTCGTGATAAAATATATTTAACGAATCCTCCATGCAGGCATCTTTCTTTACTATGATTTCAAAGCAGGATGACTTATTAGACAAACCAGAAGCACCATTAGACCTTTGAGACAAATGCCCTATATCCCCATACATATCATTCATCGTTGTAAAATGAGATTTTGAACCATCCGAGCTACCAAGCTGATCTAAAACAGAAAGTGTATCACATGTATCATCATTTGCATCAAGATCCAAAGAAAAAATTTCTGATATAATCCTATCTTCAAATTGCTCATTATAGGATTCAATCAATAACTTCTCCNATTGTCTGATATTTGCTAGATGTTGAGATTGGTATTGATCTATGATTAATTCCAGCCGTTATTAAAATTCAACCTTGTTTTGAATACTTTCTTATATATTCAAAATTTCAGGATGAACTTTTAATACTTAACTGCAGGGCTTCTTATTCTGGTGGACTGCTTCTTTTCTATGGGGATTTGTTGTTACTGATTGGAGTGTCATTTTACGGTGTTTCGTGCTAGTGTTGTTCAGTTGTCGTTATTGTTGGACTATTTTCGTTGTTGGGTTATTGTATTATTGTTGGTATTTCTCTTCTGTTAGACAATTATTGTTTTAATTTGTTCGTTGTGCGAGTTGTAATTTGAGATATCATTTTGTAACTCATTTTCTTCTTTTTGAATAAAACAGTGTGTGACCTTCACATTTTCTATAAAATAAATCATGTCATAAGAAGGTGCCATACCTCCCAAAATAATCACTTTGCAAGTACCTATTGTAGTTTATATGACCCTGCACAATGAAAAGTAAAATTATAAAGTTCATCAGGAAAGTTGGATATCATAGGTTCTGAACTGGTANGGAGAGGAAAAGCTTTCATTCTCAAAGTTACAGCTGAATTTTGCAGATCTTAAATTAGTCTTATCAGTACAGAAAAAGTCAAACTCTGTGCAACAATTGCTTGAAGAGCTGCAGAGCAAGTTTGAGGTGATTGTTGAAAAAGTGGACAAATCATTTGATTGTCTTCTAAAGTGAGAGAAAACGCTTTCATCTTCAAAGGTACAGCTGAAGTCTACAGATCCTAAATCTGAATGCCACCGAGACCAATCATATGACGGAAGAGAGTTCTGCTGCGTTGATGTTGAGTCGCCCGGTAAAGTACGTAAACTTATAAAGGGATCACATTTTCTAAAGACAGCATCCAAATCATCATATTCTGAAGATTTTCTTTGGTTTTCAGTAGCAGTTTTATAATAAGGTGAATAAGCTTTTTTTGAATTGCAAATCTCAACAAATGATTTTGCATGAGAAAAATTTTCTTTGTCGCTTTTATGAAGCGGAATTTCATTTCCTGATGTAGGAAATGTATTGTTGACACGGTTATGATCCCCTGAACTTGATTCAAAATAAATTTTCGCCCTACTGGAAGGCATAACCTGGTTTTCATTCGTGCTGAGAAGATTGGATCTATCGTTCGACGATGCAACTGTAGCATATGACCTATGAAGAATTTTTTTTTTGGTCAAAACCAAGAGCATGACAAAATGTGGATGGTAAAGATATAAATTATGAGTAAAATGTCAAATTAATCCCATGACTATGTACATGGAGACATTTTAGTCCCGAACTCTATAAAAGCGTCAAAATAGACCCATCATTACTGAGAGGCATAGTCTTAGTCTCCACAGACAACTATTTAGCTCATATTGAGATAGTTTATGGACTAAATTGACACTTTATAAACATTGAGATTAAAATGACCACTGCAAACAGTCAAATGACTATTTTAACATTTTTCTCAATCAATTATCAACATTTTACTTAAAAGATGTCATAAGACGGTTATTTTTTGTCATTATTAATAATGGATTAAAGGTTATTTTTTTACATCTGGTCTTAGATGGGGTTGTCCTATCTTTTTGTTATTATTATGAACTCACTTTCTCTTATGATAAATAATTAATTGACTAGAAATAAACATGCTTATTATATAAATCATTTGATTTATGCCGATAATATTCTTATTTTTAGTAAAGCTGATTCCAATCATATTAGTTTTGTTTTAAATGCTCTTAGTAAATTTTATAAAGCTTCATATCTTCATATTAATTTTTCTAAGTCTATCAGTGTTTTTTCTAAACATGTGGATGATAATCTTCAACGTCTTCTTAATAATTTAATTGGCTTTTCTATTAAACATTTGCCTTGGAATTATCTTGGTGTCCCTATTAAACTTTCTAAGTTGGTTATTTCTGATTGTTATATACTCATTGATAGAATTAATTCTTGGTTTGCTAGTTGAAAAAGGAAATTATTATTTGTTGCTGGTTGATTTCAACTTATAAAATTTACCATTTAGAGTTATCGTTATTATTGGTTTCGTTCTTTCTTATGACCTCAAGGTCTGAGGAAGAAGATCTCTTTAATTTCCAATTTTTTTCCTTAACATTGATGATAACAAAAAACTTCACACTATTTTTTGGAATAAAATTAATATGCCTAAGCGGGGGCGGGGGAAGAACTTGTCGGAATTGCTGTTAAATTCAGGCATGGTCTAAGTTTTCATGTTGCTAATAATTGCAATGTTTTCTTTTTTATGCTTGGCTAGAAGCTTCTTTTGCGGAGAAATTTGGTGATTCAACCTTTTACTGGTTTAATTTCCTCTTAATTTTAAGCTTAAAGATATTGTTTATAATAATTTTTGGAATTTGCCTAGCTTTTGTATAAATGTTGTCAATAAGATTCTTATTTCTAATGGTCTTGTGCTTGAAATAAAAGTACTACTTATTCTTATAAAGATATTTATCTTTCTTATTATGTCTAATATCCTAAGGTAAATTGGTTTAAGTTGGTTTGGCTTAATGGTTTTTTTTTTTTTAAAATATGGTATTTGTATTTGAAAAGTTATTATTAAAGGACTAAAAAGTTGTGATATTCTATCTTTAAGAGATATGCATGTCAATTTGACTTTTGTTTTATGTTTGAATGATCTAGAAACTTATGATCATCTCTTTTTTAAATGCCGTTATTCTCACGTGCTTCTTAAAAGTTTCATACACAATGCTAATTTTTTTATTGCCCCTGGCAACAACTTTCAAGTTATTCATCGCTCTAAGTTTATCTTGTAAAATTTCTAAGCGTTTTTACTTTTTGGCTTTACAATGGTTGTCTAAGTGATTTGGCATGAGAAGAATGCCAGAATTTTTATGAATCATCACACCCCTATTGACTCTAATATTCGTTATATTCATTGGTTGATCTCTAATAAGAGCAGAAAATAGAAATTTAAAATTTTAATTCCCGCTTATATGGCATAGTTTTACAAATTTTAAGTTTTGTACTTCTTCTAGCTTATTGTTAGTTGTTTGTTTTGAGCTTTTGGTTTTTGATTGACTGTATGATTTGTTTCGTTATGCATTTCTTTAAGCTAGCTGGTTGGGTTTGCCCTGGCTAGTTGGGATTTTTGTTGTTTTCTTTGGTTTATATCACAGCTTGATTATGAGTTGTGATGTTTTCCACGCAGGTATTAAAATTCAACCATGTTTTTGAATACTTTTTTCATATTAAAAAATTTTATGATGAAATTTTAGTAATTTTTTTCTTGGTGATCTGGTTTTTTTCTTTTTTTTTTTACTATCAGAGATAGATTTCTATGTTTAAACTAGTGTGGTTGTTGGTTTGTTGTTTTGTTGCTGGTTGAATGTAGTTGGTTCAGGTCTTGCTCCACCTGACTGTTGTTAGATTTCTGTTCAAATATTGCTAGAATTTTGGTTGCCTATTTTTTCTAGCATTTTGATGGCTCGGCCTTCATCTTTGTTGATTTTCGTGAATATTTTTTTATTGTCTGATATTTGCTAGATGTTGAGATTGGTATTGATCTATGATTAATTCCAGCCGTTATTAAAATTCAAACATGTTTTGAATATTTTCTTATATATTCAAAATTTCAGGATGAACGATTAATACTTAACTGCAGGGCTTCTTATTCTGGTGGACTGCTTCTTTTCTATGGGCATTTGTTGTTACTGATTGGAGTGTCATTTTATGGTGTTTCGTGCTAGTGTTGTTCAATTGTCGTTATTGTTGGACTATTTTCGTTGTTAAGTTATTGTATTATTGTTGGTATTTCTCTTCTGTTAGACAATTATTGTTTTCATTTGTTCATTATGCGAGTTGTAATTTGAGATATCATTTTGTAACTCATTTTCTTCTTTTTGAATAAAGTAGTGCCTGACCTTCACATTTTCTATAAAATAAATAAATAAATAAATAAATGTCAAAAGAAGGTGCCATACCTCCCAAAATAATCACTTTGCATGTACCTATTGAAGTTTATATGACCCTGCACAATGAAAAGTAAAATTATAAAGTTCATACAGGAAAGTTGCATATTATAGGTTCTGAACTGGTGGATCTGCTGAAATTGAAATCGCAATTGGCTTAATGCCAGCAGATCAGAAGGTGGTGTCAGTGTAGATCAAATAGTTCCGATGTGATTTATAAAGTTACCAATGAAGGTGGTGAACTCTTTGTATCTAGCGGCGGAGGTAAGAAACTTCCCGAATGTTGTTTGAGATTAGAAAACGCAAGTTTTGGACATTGCTGAAGTTTACTGGTGCAATGACAAGAATAATGAAATGATTTCAGGAAGTAATGTTATTTACTAAGCACTGACAAAATAGGGAAGAATCAAATAGGATGAAAATTTCATTTCAAAAAGGACACAATAAATTAGAGAGAGCTTAGTTAAGAAGTAGAGACATTTACATATATAGCACACAATTCTGATGTATATACATATCTCACACCTAAACTTTCATATTTACACATATAGCACCAAAATGTTTAATGTCACATAAAAATAACATTGTTACAATGATACAGGAGTTAACCCCAAAACCCAAAATGGAACAATATAATTACTGAAATTAAATGGGTTACAAACACGACACATGAAAACAGGGAAAACAACGAGGCGCCACCACTCTTGAGCATAGGTCGGCAAGGTGGAGCTGCGGCACGGGAAGCAAAGGCTAGGAAGGGGTGTAAGATGGACAGGCAGCAACCTAGTGGTTGGTGGGCTGGGTTGAGCGGGTGAATGGAGAGAAGCCTGTGGAAGAAGTTGGTGACTGCTAGGTGGAGGCTACAGTATGGAGTGCTGCAGGCAGAAAACTGGACAGCAGGTTGTTGGTGGGCTGGCGTGGGAACAGTTGTAGGAAGGCTGGAGGTAGGGAATGAAGGTGCAGCTGGGAGGGCCTGGAAACGGGACAGGAGGTTGAAAGGAGGGAGAGTTTGTCGGCGCTTAAAAGGGGGNAATAAGCTTTTTTTGAATTGCAAATCCCAACAAATGATTTTGCATGAGAAAATTTTTCTTTGTCGCTTTTATAAAGCGGAATTTCATTTCCTGATATAGGAAATGTATTGTTGACACGATTATGATCCCCTGAACTTGATTCAAAATAAATTTTCGCCCTACTGGAAGGCATAACCTGGTTGTCATTCGTGCTGAGAAGATTCGATCTATCGTTCGACGATGCAACTGTAGCATATGACCTATGAAGAAATATTTTTTTTGGTCAAAACCAAGAGCATGACAAATTGTGGATGGTAAAGATACAAATTATAAGTAAAATGCCAAATTAATCCCATGACTATGTACATGGAGACATTTTAGTCCCAAAGTCTATAAAAGTGTCAAAATAGACCCATCATTACTGAGAGGCATAGTCTTAGTCTCCACGGACAACTATGTAGCTCATATTGAGATAGTTTATGGACTAAATTGACACTTTATAAACATTGAGATTAAAATGACCCCTGCAAAGAGTCATATGACTATTTTAACATTTTTTTCATTCAATTATCAACATTTTACTTAAAAGATGTCATAAGACGGTTTTTTTTTTGTTATTATTAATAATGAATTAAAGGTTTTTTTTACATTTGGTCTTAGATAGGGTTGTCCTATCTTTTCGTTATTATTATGAAATCTCTTTCTCTTATGATAAATAATTAATCGACTAGAAATAAACATGTTTATTATATAAATCATTGATTTATGCCGATAATATTCTTATTTTTAGTAAAGTTGATTCCAATCATATTAGTTTTGTTCTAAATGCTCTTAGTAAATTTTATAAAGCTTCATATCTTCATATTAATTTTTCTAAGTCTATCAGTGTTTTTTCTAAACATGTGGATGATAATCTTCAACGTTTTCTTAATAATTTAATTAGCTTTCCTAATAAACATTTGCCTTGGAATTATCTTGGTGTCCCTATTAAACTTTCTAAGTTGGTTATTTCTGATTGTTATATACTCATTGATAGAATTAATTCTTGGTTTGCTAGTTGGAAAAGGAAATTATTATTAGTTGTTGGTTGATTTCAACTGATAAAATTTATCGTTTAGAGTTATCGTTATTATTGGTTTCGTTCTTTCTTAATACCTCGAGGTCTGAGGAAGAAGATTTCCTCTTTAATTTCCAAATTTTTCCTTAACATTGATGATAACAAAAAACCTCNGCACTGACAAAATAGGGAAGAATCAAATAGGATGAAAATTTCATTTCAAAAAGGATAAAGGCCAGGGATCCAATACAAAAATTAGAAAGAGCTTAGTTAAGAAGTAGAGACATTTACATATATAGCACACAATTCTATATATATCTCACACCTAAACTTTCATATTTACACATATAGCACCCAAATGTTTAATGTCACATAAAAATAACATTGTTACAATGATACACTAGTTAACCCCAAAACCCAAAATGGAACAATATAATTACTCAAATTAAATGGGTTACAAACACGACACTTGAAAACAGGGAAAACAATGAAACGCCACCACTCTTGGGCATAGATCAGCAAGGTGGAGCTGCGGCGTGGGAAGCAAAGGCTAGGAAGGGTAGGAAGGGGTGTAAGATGGACAGGCAGCAACCTAGTGGGTGGTGGGCTGGGTTGAGCGGGTGGATGGAGAGAAGCCTGTGGAAGAAGTTGCTGACTGCTAGGTGGAGGCTACAGTATGGAGTGCTGCAGGCAGAAANTCGCTTTCCTATTTTCCGCAATGAACATTTTCTTATTCTGTGTTTGGTATGATCCTCTCGGATTTGATTGCTCGCTATTCTGACAATACTGTTGTGTCTCTTGTTGAGCATGCTCCAATGATGATTAACGAGAATTCTCTGCATGTATCTTCACTGGTTGTTTTCCTTTATTGATCGTTGTTATTGTTCTTAACTTCTTTGTAAATACTATGGTTATTTTGGACTTCTTAAGCTTCTCATGAGAATCCATATATTTGAGTTTCTCTTGAAGAATGTTACCTTTGCTGAACTGCTTCTCGAAGGATTTAATGTTGAGTCCCTTGAGCATGAAAGCCACTGGCCCATGGATGCTCTTGATCAAGATTTCAATTTCATGATGTGCCTGTAGTTGAGGTTCACATTTCATGCTACNTATTTTCCTATCAGATACAGCCCTAGAAGAGAAGGGAAACCGACGGCTGTCCTGACAGAAAACTCAGCAAATTATGAACCCTAATGACAATACATAATCTATATATATAACTAGACAAGGAGGCCCCTCCTCTTAGGAGACAACCATAACCCAACATGCTGTTGAAGAGAAAAAGTCTCAGAACATAAGGCGTTGACACGAGATATTACATTTCTAGCAATGGGTGGAACAAAAGACCAAAAAATTCTTGGAAAATTATTGGAACAAAAAATTCTTTGCAGCAGATGGTTCTAGTAGCAAAGCAAAGGAAACCTGAGCATGTTGCACTTAAGAGACTTGGTGTCATCTCAAGTCGGTAGAGATGTAATAAGATGTTAAAACTTATCACAAGAACCAATAAGAAATGGAAAGACACTGACCATAGAAGGTAATTTGCATCGTTGAAGTTGATAGTGGTACTAAGGGCGGAGAAAGGTTTGATTCAATGAGAAGAGATGGAGAAGCCATGACACGAAGCAAAAAGAAATAGAATATAAAAATTTGAACTCAAATTATTGAGAAGAGTTAAACCATATTGACCTAACCACAATTAGGGGCCATAACAAACAGGATGCATGGAACACATGCAGCAGTGTTTAGTAGCAAGGAATCTTTGCAAGTGGGCGCAGGGAGAAGCACAATTGATGTGCACATGTCTAGGCAAGACANGTTGCACCTCCTAGCCATCTCCTACATCCCCCATACCTCCCTGCCACCTTTCCCAACCACCTACTAGCCCTCCAGCCCTTCTACTTTACAGCCGCCAGCCTTCCATGTCTTCCACATTGCTGTAGCCACCCCTATCTCTTTTTTCCCTTGTTGTTGCAGCCCCAAACAAAAAATTATTGTTGTTTGGATAATCTTTTATTGTTGTTCTGCTGTTCCAACCACCCAAAAATCCCTTCCTAACTTGCTACCACCTCTCCAAACACCCTACTAGTCACCACCATTACCATGGATCCGCCCTCAAGAGAAAATTGTGCATCAAGTTTGTTATAATTTCCTTTTTTAAGTTTGTATTAGCCAATTTGCTTTCCGCAACAATATTTATTTTTCCTATAGTGGTTTGGGCTAACTCTAATATCATTAGGTATCGGAGTTAGCGTAATCCCAATCTAATCATAAAATTTCTAGCATCCACTAATACACAATGCTATCTCCACCTAACAGCCTTCCCATTGCTATATTTTCCAAACCAACCACTCAAAACATTTCTTTCCAACCCTATATCACTCCTAGACACCTCCTTCCACTTATATGCACTCAAACCTTAAACATGTCACCAAGGAGGCAATTGTCGAAACCTGATTGGAAGTTTACCATGAACGAGATGTAGTAGAAATTTTATCAAGGGCTACAATGACTTGTTGAACTAGAAAAACGGACCCAACGAGAGGTCACCATTCAACATTGCAGCAAGATCCAATGAGGGGAGAGAGAGGGAGAGAGAGAGGGACACCTGAAACCCTTCTGTAGAGATTATTTGAATGGAGAAGACAAGCCACAACGTTTTGGGATACGGTATCAAACGAGGCCGAAAGATAAAGTGTCTGTTAGAGGTTAAAAAAATGAAGTATTTGTTAGAGGATACAGAGATAAAATACATGATTAAGGATACAGAAACTTGGGAGTGAAAATGAGCATACCTCAATTGGATCAGAGGATGAATCCATATATATAACTTCATAAAGTGGCTACAGAACGTTGGGCGGGTCTTTGAAAATAAAGATATGCAACCTGCTCGAAAAGTGAAGCTTGTTGCTATCAAGCTGAAGAAGAGCGTCTTCTTGTAGTGGGAGACCTTGAAAGAAGAGAAAAATAGAGATGGACGAAGTAAAATTGTTACCTGGGAGAAGATGAAGAGAGAGTTGCAGTGACAGCACATACCCCCACATTACTATCAATATCAGCAGAGGGACTTATCAATGGAATACACAACGGAGTTTATGCAGCTTAAGTTGATGTGATCTAACAAAGCAAGAGAAGCTCCCAATAGTCGATACTTGGGAGGCATGAAGCCCGCCATCGCCAATGTGGTTCAGCTACAGTCTTACCGACCATTGAGTGATGTTCAGACCTTAGTATTGAAGATAGAGAGACAAAAGAAGCATAGTAGTCATCCACTGTCAGAAGGCCACCCACAATTGAAGACATTAGTAGAAGCACACCTAAGGCAGTTGAGAAGTCTAGTTAGGAAAATGATAAAGCCGCCCAAAGTGAGAAGAAGCTTGTTAAGAGAAATACACTCAATCCAACCCAAGCAAGGAAATGCTTCAAATGTCATGGTTTTAGACACATCACTTCTAGTTGTCTGACGAGCCACGTTGCATCCTTCACCAAGCAAGATGCAGCAGATGAAGTTAGCGACGAAGAGGCAATTGAAGAAAAGAGTGAGTACCAATTTCCAGCGAATGAGAGTGAAATGCTTGTGCTACAGCGGGTTTTACAGACTATGACTTCGATGGATCAACAATATTTTGCCAAAACATATTCTACAGTTGTTGCACTATGAAGGGAAATGTATGTAGTCTAATCATTGATGGAGAGAGAAGCAAGAATGTGGAGTCTACATAGATGGTAAATAAATTGAGCCTCACGATTCTTATTATCTGTTGTAGTTGACGGAGAAGAACAAGGTTTGCATTGACAGAAGGTTTCTCGTGAAATTATAGATTGAGAACCAGTTGCAGAATCATGTATGGTGCGATGTGAAGCCCGTAGATGTCTATCATTTTTGGTTGGAGAGACCGTGACATTTGACAACAATACTCAACATGATAGTCCTACATCTGTTTTGATGGAGGAAAGCAAGATAGGAGAGTTGGTTTCAGCACAAACCAACTAGTACAGTGATGTTTCAAGCCATTCTGTTAGATAGCTTACAGTCAGTACCGCCACCTGTGGAAGAGATTTAGGTAGCCCTCACTTTAAATCAAGTTTTGTCAGTTTGAAAGGATTCAGCAGAATATACATAACATGCAGTCCCTATTTAGTTCCGTGTACCTGAGAAATTGGAGCAATATGGATAGCTGCTCGCAAGCGGCGAAAACTTTTTGGGTGATTTGGGAGATTGTGTAGCTGACAATGAGATCCAGGTGATTCTAAGAGCACAATTGTAGATTCATCAACCCTGGGAGGTTACAATAGTTACATCACCCTCAACATGGAGACAAAAGCTTCGACTAATGAATTCAAAGCTCCCCCAACCCCGGGAGACCGACACGGGGCATCCAGAGCCCAGGCGAATGTGAAATTGTGTCCTGTATGTAGAAATTGTTGCAACCGAAAAGTGGGCGCCCTCGTGTGTTTGTCGGGACCAAACCGGTCTAGGTTTACTTCCTTCTGAGGAGTCAATCAGTCCTCTTAGATTACTTCAAGTTATCCTCTTGTTATATATTTGTTTTTGTGAGAGTCTAGAGGTATTTTCTGCACGTGTTTCTATGCCTCAGCCATGACTGATCTCTTTCCAGCTCTGATTGCAGAATTCTCCATATAACTAACATCTCTCCCACGTCACCCTGAAGTTAAAGTTATTCATAGGACTATCCTCTGACTCCCCATCCTCCACCTCCTCGACCACGCCTTGATTAATGAATGAGACAACTCGGCTCATGGGACAGCTGGAGGTTATGTGTCCATAGCTGTGGCACCTGAAATACCTCCTCGCAAGCATTGTTGTGGAAGAACTACCCGTTATTAGCTTCTTTCCAATCAGATCTGCCTTGTCACTCCCTTGTCCTCTGTTACCAACTCCCAAAGGTGCTCTTATCCGTCCTTGTAGATGTAGGTGAATGTATGATTGAAGACTATTGTCTAAATGAAGATTGTTATCTATCTTATTTTTGTTGTTTTCTCATATTCAATTCTAAGGTTTGGACATCCCTCAATGATCAATATGATTGTAACCGCACAACATTGTTAATAACGGGCTTCAAGCCCCCCAGAAATTGAGTTATAGTGTGTTCTTCTAGCTTGATCAATTCACACTTCATCTGAGATTGGTAGAACTGTGTTGTGAATTCCTCCACTGAAAAATCTCTCTTTGTTGTAGGTGGTGTTATTTTATAAATATGTTCCCGCGGTAATAAGGTGGAAGGTATTTCCTCCGCATCTCTTTCCTCATCTTTTCCCACTTGGAAATCTTATCACCGTCTTCTCTCTTCTTCTACCTCTTCAAGTTCTCCCATCACAAGAAGACATTTTTCCTTAACTTGATGGACGTTAATTTTACCAGCTTGTCTTCTAACACTTCCTTCTATTTGACGATTCGCTCCACGAATTGTTGTCAGTCGATAAATTCATATGGATGCATACCTCCAAACTCCGGTAGATCCACCTTGATGCGGAAGTCCTTATGCCCTCCATATATGAGCTCCTCTCTCGGTCTCCTTTGATGCTAAATTTCGAAGCAACAAGGTTGGTATTCCTTGGCATTGATGTCTTCTCTGTGGAATGGAATCAAATCCTTGTCCTTGTCTCCCCTTTGACTCTCCATATCACAACCAAAGGTAATCTCCTATTGGGTTACATCATCAATCTCTACGAGCCTCTGTTGAAGCCTATGTATCTCATGTTATATCTCGTCTCGGGTAGTTCCGACATTTCCCTTCGTGGTGGCATGATTAGAGTTTGGGTTTGGAATGGGAGGATGAGGGTATGAAAGAAAAGAATTTGGTGGAGAGGTAAAGTAAATATTATGAAATCCTAGGATAGAACTAGAGTTAGGCTAGCTTTGATACCAAATGATACCGCGATTTAGTAAAAATCTAAGAAAAAAACAAAATTTTATTATTCAAACTAAGATGTTACAATCAAGCTTGAAACAGAACGAGAAAAACACGACAAACACTAATACCCTACTAGGGTTGGTTAGGGGTAACCATGGGCAGTGGCTAGGAGTAGTGAGGTGCGGTCGGGATTTGCAGGGAGAGGGGAAAGAACGGATAGCTAGAAATAGAGAAAGGGGCATCAGTGGCTGACGACTGAAAGTAGAGGGTAGGATCACCGGTAGACTGAAGACTAGAAGGGAGAACGCCAGTCGGAGTACCACCAATCCTCGAACACAGCCTTAAAAAGGGAGAACGCTTGGTGGCAAAAATAAAAAATCAACAAAAAAATTGAAACCATAGGCGGCAGCAACATAAATTTATAATAAAGGCCATTGAGCGAGGGGGGAAGCGCAGCAGTTCCCGCCCATTAGAGGGGGAGACTAGACCAAAACAAATATGTTGGACTGGTCGGTCCAACCCCAGCTTTGCATCACTCCACTAATCTTGCAAAATAGGGAGAGCGCAATACAGTTGGAATACCACCAATCCTCGAACACAACCCTGACAAGGGAGAACGCTTGGTGGCAGAAATCAAAAGTCAACAAAAAACTAAAACCCTAGGCGACAACAACATAAATTTATAATAAAAAACATTGAGGGAGGGGGGAAAGTGCAGCAGTTCCCGCCAATTAGAGGGGGTAGGCTAGACCAAAACAAATATGTTGGACTAGTAGGTCCAACCCCAGCTTTGCATCACTCCACTAATCTTGCAAATTTACATAAAAACTTCTTAACATTTTTTCTCTTTTAAAAAGAAAATAATACAATCATCGAAGATATAATTTCTATTTTTCAGCCTATTCTATATCAGCATTCTCGTATAAACTATCTACTTACCTATATCAAATTAATCAAATCTCAAAAGTACTACGAAACTTTGCTCAATTTTATATTGTTTTAAAACAATTCACTGAAAATGTATTTCATTTTATCATGCAAACCTTCTGGTTTTAATCTAAGAAACAAAAAGGAAAAATATATATATTAGCCACTTGCTTTCTCTTAATTTAAACAGGCAAGCAAATTGTTTTGAATTTATTTACTTCAGATTAATGGATATGCTTTATAAAGTTATTGCAAACAAGGGCCTCTTAATAAAAAGAAAAGAAAACAAGTTGATGTGAGATATGTACTTTCTGGCATAGAAATGAAGACACCACAGACGGCGCCAATTGTTGTGAGATATGTACTTCCTGGCATATAAATGAGACGAAAAAAAATACAAATCAAACAAGGTGTTTACGTGGTTCGATCCAACTGGATCTACGTCCACGGAAGGGAATCAATCAAATAGTTCACTAAGACTCCAACTGGATCTACGTCCACGGAAGGGAATCAATCAAATAGTTCACTAAGGCAAAAGAAATGGAGAATACATAACTTATACATAGAGATGAGCTCTCATCTTCCTTCTATAGCCTCCCTCTCAAGAGACACATTGATACAAGGCTTCAAGATGCTCTCCTCCTCTCTAGCTCTCTACCTATTCTCTCCTCTTTTGTGGTAGCTTAAGATCTCTTCCCTTAATCTCCTAAATCTCACACGCTCTCTATTTATAAAAGCAAGAGAGTGGTAGGTGAGAGGTAGGTGAGCGGTAGGTGAGCGGTAGGTGAGCGGTAGGTGAGATGTGGTAGGTAAGCGATACCACATTACAAAAGTGTCATTTTTCCTTAGTTCAAGGGAGTCAAAATAACAATTCTCCCACCTTGACCCTCAATTGAGAAGCTTCGAAGTAAAGATTCCCTCCACCTGGCCCCTGAGAGGCCCTCAACCCTTGCTTGAGGTTCCTAAGTCCAAACAGTACATGGACTTAGAAATCACGGTTCTTCTGATAAGAGAGTACCCATTTTTCCTGACTCCTTGTATGACGATACAAGGGTCTTTTGTTACTCTGATGCAGTCATTCTCTGCCTTGAACGAGCATCCACTTGACTCCAGCATACCTAATGAAATCAGATTTCTTTTGAGCTCTGGTACGTACCTGACATTTTTCAATACTCGTTCAACTCCATCAAACATTCTTATCCTGATTGATCCACTTCCGCCAACCCTGTGAGCTTTTTTGCACTGTCTCGAACCAGTCTTTGTGATGGCACATGTGGAAAGAACACCCTGAGTCGAAGATCCACTCCTTACTGGATTCAGATTCTGTGATCACCATGGCCTCAGCAAAATCGTAGTCATCAGAGGCTACACTTGCTTCTGATTCTTCTGGCTCTTCTTGGTACTTATTCTTCATGTTTGGGTAGTTCCTCTTAAAATGATTGTCCTTGTGACAATGATAGCACTTGAAAGATCTCCTTGATGACTGACTCCCGCCATCCTTGCTTGACCTTGATCTATACTGATCATTTCTTGAATCTTTTCTGTCTGATCTTCCTCTAACAATAAGACTGTCTCCACTGACTTCTTTGTCTCTGTCATGCTTCTTCTGAAGTTCTTTGGCTCTAATCAGAGATTAAATCTCCTCCAGAGTAATAGTCAGCACCCTTCCATAGAGCATCGCATCCTTGAAATGCTCGTAGCTCTTAGGAATAGAGTTTAACAATAACAGTGCCTTGTCCTCATCGTCCATCTTGACGTCGATGTTCTCAAGGTCGTCGATGATCTTGAACTCGTCGATTTGCTCTTAGACGGATTTGTCTTCGTGCATTTTGAAGGAGTATAGGCGCTGCTTCAAAAAGAGCCTATTAGTCAGAGACTTTGTCAGGTAGAATACCTCGAGTTTGGCCCAGAGTGCTTGAGTCGTTCTCTCCCTCGACACCTCCCTCAGAAATTTGTCGCCCAAGCTCAGGATTATCAAACTGTGGGCCTTATCCAGTATGCTGATCTTTTCCTTCTCGGTCATGTTGGCCGGCAATACCGCCGACCTTGCAAGGCTTCTGCAACACCCTGTTGAACCAATAGAGCTCTCATCTTTACTCTTCATAGACCAAAATCATTATTCTCGTTGAATTTCTCGATGTCGAATCTGGCGGAACTCATTATTGTGGCTCGATCCCCACGAACGTCTGAAATTCGCTCCGCTGAGCACCTACTGAATTCCGAGAGCTGTCGCGGAAATCCTCCTCTGTGAGATCTGCCCCTTCGCGGACTGAACGACCCACCTTCCTCTGCTCCTTCACGGGCAATTCCTCCTCCGTCTCGCCGAACTGCACAACCTGCAGTGTTAATCCAGTCAATCAAAGTTTTCACTGCTCACCGAATCTGTCGCGATTTGGCTGCCTGCGACACGATCCGCTTGCTCCTCTATTCGTGAATGTCGAACTTCTCTTCTTCGTCGCTGACCGCGAACACCTTTACGCGGACACCTCTAGCCAAGAAGTATGATTCTTCCCACAGACGGCGTCAATTATTGTGAGATATGTACTTCCTAGCATAGAAATGAAAACGCAAAGAACACAAGTAAACACAGATCATTTACGTGATTCGATCCAACTGGATCTACGTCCACGGGAGAGAATCAATCAAATAGTTCACTAAGGCAAAAGAAATGAAGAATACATAGTTTATACATAGAGATGAGTCATCATCTTCCTTCTATGGCCTCCCTCTCAAGAGACACATTGATACGAGGCTTCAAGATGCTCTCCTCCCTCTAGCTCTCTAGTTATTCTCTCCTCTTTTGTGGTAGCTTAATATCTCTTCCTTTGCTCTCCTAAGCCTCATACCCTCTCTATTTATAGAAGCAAGAGAGTGGTAGGTGGGATTTAGGTGAGCGGTAGGTGAACGGTAGGTGAGCGGAAGGTGAAATGTGGTAGGTGAGCGGTACCACATTACAAAAATGCACTTTTACCTTAGTTCAATAATTGGGGGTCAAAATAACACAAGCAAGACATGAGAAGCAACAACAGATTTAAAAGGAGTATGTTAAGCAAAAGACAAGAATTCTTGCAACACACAAGTAGCTTCACAAGAGTTTACAGGTAATTCGTTTCAAAAATACCTTGTACAAAATGAAATCACCTCTTCTCTTAAGCAAATATCTTCTTGTGGAACAGCACCATGTACGTATAAACAATCTGGATTCTTACAAGGCTGAGAAAGAAAACATTTTTAGTTACAGAACTGACCCAGCATTGATACTCATGCATATAGGTGAATAGCACTCACTAGATTATTCAACCATGAATAGCAATACCTTGTAGTGCCAAAGCTCGCCCTGCACCGAAAAAAAATGGGAATATTTACATACATGCCACTTAATCCTTACGTACTTGCATGTCTAATACATAAACTTCATTTTTTTACATACATGCCATGCCACCTTTCCCATACAANAGATTATTCAACCATGAATAGCAATACCTTGTAGTGCCAAAGCTCGCCCTGCACCGAAAGAAGATGGGAATATTTACATACATGCTCCTTATTTGTTACGTACTTGCATGTCTAATACCTAAACTTCAATTTTTTACATACATGCCATGCCACCTTTCCAATACATGAAAAGGTGTATTTCACTTTTTAAAAGTTAAATTTTTATTTGATAAAAATATTTCGGTGGTATAAATGTTAAAAGTAAAACTTAGGTGCTAGATATGTTAATACATAAGAATTGGTTGGTATGTATGTAAATGCCCAAATNGTGGAGTCTACATAGATGGTAAAGAAATTGAGCCTCACGATTCTTATTATCTGTTGTAGTTGACGGAGAAGAGCAAGGTTTGCACTGACAGAAGGTTTCTCATGAAATTATAGATTGAGAACAAGTTGCAGGATCATGTATGGTGCGATGTGAAGCCCGTAGATGTCTATCACCTTTTGTTGGAGAGACCGTGACATTTGAAAACAATACTCAACATGATAGTCCTACATCAGTTTTGATGGAGGAAAGCAAGACGGGAGAGTCGGTTTCAGCACAAACCAACTAGTACAGAGATGTTTCAAGACACTCTGTTAGATAGCTTACAGTCATTACCGCCACCTTTGGAAGAGATTTAGGCAACCCTCACTCCAAATCAAGTTTTGTCAGTTCGAAAGGACTCAGCAGAATATACATGACATGCAGTCTCTATTCAGTTCCGTGTACCCGAGAAATTGGAGCAATATGGATAGCTGCTCGCAAGCGGCGAAAACTTTTTGGGTGATTTGGGAGATTATGTAGCTGACAATGAGATCCATGTGCTTCTAAGAGCACAGTTAAAGATTCATCAACCCTGGGAGGTTACAGTAGTTATATCACCCTCAACATGGAGATAAAAGCTTCGACTAATGAATTCAAAGCTCCCCCAACCCCGGGAGACCGACACGGGGCATCCAGAGCCCAAGCGAATGTGAAATCGTGTCTTGTATGTAGAAATTATTGCAACCGAAAAGTGGGCGTCTCGTGTGTTTGTAGGGACCAAACCGGTCTAGGTTTACTTCCTTCCGAGGAGTCGATCAGTCCTCTTAGATTACTTTAAGTTATCCTCTTGTTATATATTTGTTTTTGTGAGAGTTTAGAGGTATTTTTTGCACGTGTTTCTGTGCCTCAGCCATGACTGATCTCTTTCCAGCTCTGATTGCAGAATTTTCCATATAACTAACATCTCTCCCACGTTTCCCTGAAGCTAAAGTTATTCATAAGACTATCCTCTGACTCCCCGTCCTCCACCTTCTCGACCACGCCTTGATTAATGAATGAGACAACTCGGCTCATGGGACAGCTGGAGGTTATGTGTCCATAGCTGTGGCACTTGAAATACCTCCTCGCAAGCATTGTTGTGGAAGAACTACCCTTTATTAGCTTCTTCCCACTCGAATCTGCCTTGTCACTCCCTTGTCCTGTGTTACCAACTCCCCATAGGTGCTCTTATCCGTCCTTGTAGATGTAAGTGAATGTATGATTGAAGACTATTGTCTAAATGAAGATTGTTGTCTTTCTTATTTTTGTTGTTTTCTCATATTCAATTCTAAGGTTTGGACATCTCTCAATGGTCAGTATGATTGTAACTACACAACATTGTTAATAACAGGATTCAGGCCCCCCAGAAATTAAGTTATAGTGTGTTCTTCTAGCTCGATCAACTCACGCTTCATCTGAAATTAGTAGAACTGTGTTGTGAACTCCTCCACTGAAAGATCTGTCTTTGTTGTAGGTGGTGGAATCTTATAAATATGTTCTCGCGGTAATAAGGTGGAAGGTATTTCCTCCGCATTTCTTTCCTCGCCTTTTCCCACTTGGAAATCTTATCACTGCCTTCTCTCTTCTTCTACCTCTTAAAGTTCTCCCATCACAAGAAGACATTTTTCTTTAACTTGATGGTCGTTAATTTTACCAGTTTGTCTTCTAACACTTCCTTATATTTGACGATTCGCTCCACGGATTTTAGTCAATCGATAAATTCATATGGATCCATACCTCCAAACACTTGTAGATCCACCTTGATGTAGAAGTCCTTATGCCCTCCATATATGAGCTCCTCTCTCGGTCTCATTTGATACTAAATTTCGAAGCAACGAGGTTGGTATTCCTTGTCATTGATGTCTTCTCTGTGGAATGGAATCAAATCCTCGTCCTTGTCTCCCCTTTGACTCTCCATATCACAACCAAGGGTAATCTCCCCTTGGGTTCCATCATCAATCTCTGTGAACCTCTGTTGAAGCCTATGTATCTCACGCTATTTCTCGTCTCGGGTAGTTCCGACATGTACCTCCGTGGTGGCATGATTAGGGTTTGGGTTTGGAATGGGTGGATGAGGGTATGAAAGAAAAGAATTTGGTAGAGAGGTAAAGTAAATATTATGAAATCCTAGGATAGAACTAGAGTTAGGCTAGCTTTGATACCAAATGATACCGCGATTTAGTAAAAATCTGAGAGAAAAATGAAATTTTATTATTCAAACTAAGATGTTACAATCAAGTCTTGAAACAGAACGAGAAAAACACGACATACATTAATACCCTACTAGGGTTGGTTAGGGGTAACTGTGGGCAGTGGCTAGTAGTGACGTGCGGTCAGATGTTTAAAAAAATGTGGTTCAGTGGGATTTGCAGGGAGATGGGAAAGAACGGATGGCTGAAAATAGAGAAAGGGGCACCGGTGGTTGACGACTGAAAGTAGAGGGTAGGATCAGCGGTAGACTGAACACTAGAAGGGAGAACGCCAGTCGGAGTACCACCAATCCTCGAACACAGCCTTAAAAAGGGAGAACGCTTGGTGGCAAAAATAAAAAATCAACAAAAAAACTAAAACCCTAGGCGGCAGCAACATAAATTTATAATAAAGGACATTGAGCGAGGGGTGTAGCGCAGCAGTTCCCGCCCAATAGAGGGGTTAGGCTAGACCAAAACAAATATGTTGACTGGTCGGTTCAACCCTAGCTTTGCATCACTCCACTAATCTTGCAAAATAGGGAGAGCGCGATATAGTTGGAATACCACCAATCCTCAAACACAACATTGACGAGGGAGAACGCTTGGTGGCAGAAATCCAAAATCAACAAAAAACTAAAACCCTAGGCGGCGACAGCATAAATTTATAATAAAAGACATTGAGGGAGGGGGGGAAGTGCAGCAGTTCCCGCCAATTAGAGGGGTTAGGCTAGACCAAAACAAATATGTTGGACTAGTAGGTCCAACCCCGGCTTTGCATCACTCCACTAATCTTGCAAATTTACATAAAAACTTCTTAACCTTTTTTCTCTTTTAAAAAGAAAATAATACAATCATCAAAGATATAATTTCTATTTTTCAGCCTATTCTATATCAGCATTATGGTATTAACTATCTACTTACCTATATCAAATTAATCAAATCTCAAAAGTACTACGAAACTTTGCTCAATTTTATATTGTTTTAAAACAATTCACTGAGAATGTATTTCATTTTATCATGCAAACCTTCTGGTTTTAATCTAAGAAACAAAAAGAAAAAATATTTGTATTAGCCACTTGCTTTCTCTTAATTTAAACAGGCAAGCAAATTGTTTTGAATTTATTTACTTCAGATTAGTGCATATGCTTTATAAAGTAATTGCAAACAAGGGCCTCTTAATAAAAAGAAAAAAAACAAGCAAAACATGAGAAGCAACAACAGATTTAATNCATGGCCTCAGCAAAATCGTAGTCATCAGAGGCTACACTTGCTTCTGATTCTTCTGGCTCTTCTTGGTACTTATTCTTCATGTTTGGGTAGTTCCTCTTAAAATGATTGTCCTTGTGACAATGATAGCACTTGAAAGATCTCCTTGATGACTGACTCCCGCCATCCTTGCTTGACCTTGATCTATACTGATCATTTCTTGAATCTTTTCTGTCTGATCTTCCTCTAACAATAAGACTGTCTCCACTGACTTCTTTGTCTCTGTCATGCTTCTTCTGAAGTTCTTTGGCTCTAATCAGAGATTGAACCTCCTCCAGAGTAATAGTCTGCACCCTTCCATAGAGCATCGCATCCTTGAAATGCTCGTAGCTCTTAGGAATAGAGTTTAACAATAACAGTGCCTTGTCCTCATCGTCCATCTTGACGTCGATGTTCTCAAGGTCGTCGATGATCTTGAACTCGTCGATTTGCTCTTAGACGGATTTGTCTTCGNATAAAAATATTTCGGTGGTATAAATGTTAAAAGTAAAATTTAGGTTCTAGATATGTAAATACATAAGAATTGGTTGGTATGTATGTAAATGCCCAAAGAAGATAATGAAATGCCAACATCAACCAAGATATGATCAAGAATAGAATAGGAACTTACTTCAAAGGCCAACCATCTAAAATGTAGCCGTTAACAACTTGAATACAGCGAAGGGCTTCCTCCTCCGTTGAAAAAGTAACATATCTGATTGTATGGAAGTAATTATAAAAAGAGCATAAACAGGGAAAGCATGCTTTAAAAAACACATCACCCGCAAGCCACTAATTAACAAATTGTGATTCCTGCAGATGACTCTCCCATGCTAAAAAAGATTATTGAAGTTTTAAGAAAATGATTTCTGGATGGGAAACATTGAAACAGTAATCAGGTACCATAAATGAAAAAGGATTGCATTAAAGAAAGAGCATCAAGAAAGCACAAATCCTACATGGTAGATCTTTACTTAAAAGGAAGCAAAAAATGTCTGATAGATTGGAGTAACTATACATAAAGCCATGGAATTGGGTTAATTTCCATTCAGGCAGCCAACACTACCAAATCTTCAACATAAGAAAGAATATTAAAGATTTGATCTACCAAAATGAAAATAACTTCCTAGACATTGAAATAAAGAATTGAATAAGCAAGCTAAAACAGAAAAGGAGACTACTCTCAACAGATACTAATCCAGGAAGCTCAGACAATGGAAATTTAAATTAAACAATTTTGTGAGTAAACTTTCATAATTACACACATGGCACTCAATATTTATAGCAGATCATGGATAGCACTATTATCTTTTTTAAAAATTGAAATAAAACTTTTCATGCACAGGTTTAAACCACCAAATTGCTATGTACGTAAATAGAAAAGTTCAAGTGTGAGACACGTAAAAACATAAGAATTGCATGCTTAGTATGTAAATTTCCCAAAATATAAATGTCAGCTGTATGTGGGTATCAAGAAACTATGGTGTTAAGTTGACCTTCCAATGATAGAAATTATAGATGACAAACATCAGACATTTTCAGGTACGCAATGATTATTTAATATTTAAGGAGGCAACAAGAACTATCCTCAACACCAGTCGCTCCAAACTCAGAAATTTGCAAATCAGCATGCCCGAGTTTCCTAACCATGACTATTTGCAAATCAGCATGCCCGATGTTTATGCCAAAATGTCTTGATACCGTTTAAGATGAGCCAAAGGAGAAGTTGAAAACTTCCAGGAGGATTCTCCACCTACAGCTAGCAAGGAAGAGACGCCACCCGTGGATCCCGAGAGAGAGATTTCAATTGAGGTAATCGTAGTTGTTTGAGAAAGTAGTGGCCTTGATATAATGGGCATTCATGCAGAATATGAAATGGTGGTACCTCGAGCTACTGTTCCACAAGCAGTAAAAGGAACACCAAAAGGGTATGAATTTGAGAAGCCAACAGCAGATACAAGGCCAGCACAAATCAGAGCACTGCAGATATTTCAAATTTATAGCCCCCCTCCTGAGTCGCCCAAACAGAGGGAGGTCCCGCATATTAGAAATGAGGTCATTAGGTGTCATGTCAAGGACATCACATAGAGTTATTCAGAGGTTACTTTTAGGTCAATAAGGAACATCTCGTCAGATGCCCATACGAGAGAAATGAACCCCCCCTCTTGGTAGTGGGCCCAAGGAATTTGATGGGGACGGAAATTCTTCAATGGGATCCAGGTCTTGCCCTTGAAAGTGTCTCTCCTGAGTGGATGATAGGGAAAGTCGCACAGTCTTCCACAGATATCATTCCCAAATTGATTTCTCCTCACAATCGTGTTACTCAACCACCGCACGCTAGGCATGAGAAGTGGAAAGAGGAGGTATTAAAAGTAAGGAGGCCAGATTTGCAATGGAAGAACCCTCCTCTATGTAAAGCTCCTGCTCAGAATGTGTCAAAAGAGAATGGATACCTATTCTTTCTTTTGTNCGGTCCTCCTGGGTCACTCCTAGTAATCCTCTTATTACATATTTGCTTTCGTGAGAGTCTAGGGTTAGTTTTTGTTAGTAATATTGGCAGGTGCTCCGGCTATATCTCGTTATGAGATAGCAATTCTCCTTCAAGGGTTGAGTAGTGCTCCGACTGTACTGTATCTCGGTCTTGAGGTATATTATGAGATAGGAAAGCATATAAGTATTAGGAGTGGTGGTGACGTGGGGCTTACAACGCCCAAGCAAACGTGGAATCGCATCCCACACACGAAAATTCCCGTGACCAAAAAACACGTCTCGCATGTTTGCCTAAACTGAATTGGTCTGGATTTACTTCCTTCTAAGTCAGTCGGTCCTCCTGGGTCACTCCTAGTAATCCTCTTATTACATATTTGCTTTCGTGAGAGTCTAGGGTTAGTTTT